>JANJGN010000005.1:193078706-193238706 GCA_026770705.1 Isurus oxyrinchus
GGGTGGAGAGGGTGCAGCTCGAGTTGCTTCTGGGGATGCAGAGGGTGCAGCTCGGGTAGTTTCTTGGGGTGGAGAGGGTGCAGCTCGGGTAGTTTCTGGGGATGGAGAGGGTGCAGCTCGGGTAGTTTCTTGGGGTGGAGAGAGTGCAGGTCGGTTAGTTTCTGGGAATGGAGAGGGTGCAGCTCGGGTAGTTTCTGGGGATGGAGAGGGTGCAGCTCGGGTAGTTTTTTGGGTTTGGAGAGGGTGCAACTCAGGCAGTTTCTGGGTTTGGAGAGGGTGCAGCTCGGGATGTTTCTGGGGATGGATAGGCTGCAGCTCGGACAGTTTCTGGGGGTGGAGAGGCTGCAGCTCAGACAGTTTTTGAGGTTGGAGAGGGTGCAGCTCGGACAGCTTCTGGAGGTGGAGAGGGTGCAGCTTGGGTAGTTTCTGGGGTTGGAGAGGGTACAGATCTGGGAGTTCCTGGGGGTGGAGAGGATGCAGCTCGGGTAGTTCCTGGTGGTGCAGAGTGTGCTGCTCGGGTAGATCCTGGGGGTGGAGAGGTAGCATCTCGGGTAGTTTCTGGGGGTAGAGAAGGTGCAGCTCAGACAGTTTCTGGGGGTGGTGACGGTGCAGATCGGGCAGTTTCTGGGAGTGGAGAGGGTGCAGCTCGGGCAGGTTCTGGGGTTGGAGAGGGTGCAGCTCGGGATGTTTCTGGGGATGGAGAGGGTGCAGTTTGCACATTTTCTGTGGGTGGAGAGGGTGCAGCTCGGGTAGTTTCTCGGGTGGAGATGGTGCAGCTCGGGTAGTTTCTGGGGATGGAGAGGGTACAGCTTGGGTAGTTTCTGGGGGTGGAGAGGGTGCAGCTCGGACATTTTGTGGGGGTGGTGAGGGTGCAGCTCGGGTAGTTTCTGGGAATGGAGAGGGTGCAGCTCGGGTAGTTTCTGGGGATGGAGAGGTGCAGCTCGGGCCGTTTCTGGGGATGGAGAGGGTGCAGCTTGGGTAGTTTCTGGGTTTGGAGAGGGTGCAGTTCAGGCAGTTTTTGGGTTTGTAGAGGGTGCAACTCGGTTAGTTTCTGGGGGTGGAGAGGCTGCAGCTCGGGAAGTTTCTGGGGGTGGAGAGGGTGCAGCTCCAGCAGTTTCTGGGGTTGGAGAGGGGTGCAGCTCGGGTAGTTTCTGTGTCTGGAGAGGCTGCAGCTCGGGTAGTTTCTGGGGTGGAGCATGAGCTGCTCGGGTAGTTTCTGGGAATGTAGAGGGTGCAGCTCGGGTAAGGTTCTGGGTTTGGAGAAGGTGCAAGTGGGTAGTTTCTGGGTTTGGAGAGGGTGCAGCTCGGGTAGTTTCTGGTTTGGAGAGGCCTGCAGCTTGGGTAGTTTCTGGGGTGGAGCGGGTGCTGCTCGGGTAGTTTCTGGGAATGGAGAGGGTGCAGCTCGGGTAGTTTCTGGGTTTGGAGAGGGTGCAGCTCGGGTAGTTTCTGGGTTTGGAGAGTGTGCAGCTCGGGTAGTTTCTGGGGGTGGTGAGGGTGCTGCTCGGGTAGTTTCTGGGGATGGAGAGGGTGCAGCTCGGGATGTTTCTGGGGATGGAGAGGCTGCAGCTCGGACAGTTTCTGGGGGTAGAGAGGGTGCAGCTCGGGTAGTTACTTAATGTGGAGAAGGTGCAGCTCGGTAGTTTTCTGGGGTTGGAGAGGGTGCAGCTCAGGTATTTTCTGGAGATGGAGAGGGTGCAGCTCGGGGAGTTTCTGGGGGTGGAGAGGGTGCAGCTCGGGATGTTTCTGGGGTTGGATAGGCTGCAGCTCAGACAGTTTTTGGGGGTGGAGAGGCTGCAGCTCAGACAGTTTTCTGGGGTTGGAGTGGGTGCAGCTCGGACAGCTTCTGGGGGTGGAGAGGGTGCAGCTTGGGTAGTTTCTGGGGTTGGAGAGGCTACAGCTCGGGTAGTTCCTGGGGGTGGAGAGGGTGCAGCTCGGGTAGTTTCTGGGTTTGGAGAGGGTGCAGCTCGGGTAGTTTCTGGGGGTGGTGAGTGTGCTGCTCGCGTAGTTTCTGGGATGGAGCGGGTGCAGCTCGGGATTTTACTGGGGATGGAGAGGCTGCAGCTCGGACAGTTTCTGGGCGTGGAGAGGGTGCAGCTCGGTTAGTTACATTAATGTGGAGAGGGTGCAGCTTCGGTAGTTTCTGGGGATAGAGAGGCTGCAGCTCGGGTAGTTTCTGGGGATGGAGAGGCTGCAGCTTGGATAGTTTCTTGGGATGGAAAGGGTGCAGCTCGGGCAGGTTCTTGTGTTGGAGAGGGTGCAGCTCAGGTAGTTTCTGGGGATGGAGAGGGTGCAGCTCGGACAGTTTCTGGTGTTGGAGACGATGCAGCTCGGTAGTTTCTGGTGTTGGAGAGGGTGCAGCTCCCGTAGTTTCTGGGGGTTGAGAGGGAGCAGCTGCGGTATTTTCTGGGGTTGGAGAGGGTGCAGCTTCGGTAGTTTCTGGGGGTGGAGAGGGTGCAGCTCGAGTAGTTTCTGGGGGTGGAGAGGGTGCAGCTCCGGTAGTTTCTGGGGTTGGAGAGGGTGCAGCTCGGCTAGTTTCTGGGGGGTGGTGAGGGTGCAGCTCAGGTAGTTTTGAGGGTGGAGAGGGTGCAGCTCGGGTAGTTTCTGGGGATGGATAGGGTGCAACTCGGGTAGTTTCTGGGGTTGGAGAGGATGCAACTCCGGATGTTTCTGGGGGTTGAGAGGGTGCAGCTCGTGTAGTTTCTGGGTGTGGAGAGGGTGCAGCTCGGGTAGTTTCTGAGGATGGAGAGGGTGCTGCTCGCGTAGTTTCAGGGGATGGAGAGGGTGCAGCTCGGGTAGTTTCTGGGGATGGAGAGGCTGGAGCTTGGGTAGTTTCTTGGGAGGGAGAGGTTGCAGCTCGGGCAGGTTCTTGGGATGGAGAGGGTGCAGCTCAGACAGTTTCTGAGGATGGAGAGGGTGCAACTCGGGTAGTTTCTGGCGTTGGAGAGGGTGCAGCTCGGGTAGTTTCAGGGGTTGGAGAGGGTGCTGCTCGGGCAGTTTCTGGGGTTGGAGAGGGTGCAGCTCGGGTAGTTTCTGGGGTTGGAGAGGGTGCAGCTCGGGTAGTTTCTGGAAATGTAGACAGCGCAGCTCAGTTAGTTTCTGGGGATGTAGAGCGTTCAGCTCGGGTTGTTTCTGGGGATGGAGTGGCTGGACCTCGGACAGTTTCTGGTTGGAGAGGGTGCAGCTCGGACCGTTTCTGGGGGGTGGAGAGGGTGCAGCTCAGGTAGTTTCTGGGGCTGGAGAGGATGCAGCTCCGGTAGTTTCGGGGGTGGAGAGGGGTGGCGAAGGTCGGGTAATTTCTGGGGGTGGAGAGTGTGCAGCTTCGGTAGTTTCTGGGGATGTAGAGGTTGCAGCTCGGGTAGTTTCTGGGATGGAGAGGGTGCAGCTCGGGTAGTTTCTGGGGATGGAGAGGCTGGAGCTTGGGTAGTTTCTTGGGATGGAGAGGGTGCAGCTCGGGCTGGTTCTTGGGATGGAGGGGGTGCAGCTCAAACAGTTTCTGGGGATGGAGAGGGTGCAGCTCGGGTAGTTTCTGGCGTTGGAGAGGGTGCAGCTCGGGTAGTTTCTGGCAGTGGAGAGGGTGCAGCTCGGTAGTTTCTGGCAGTGGAGAGGGTGCAGCTCGGGTAGTTTCAGGGGTTGGAGAGGGTGCAGCTCGGGTAGTTTCTGGCAGTGGAGAGGGTGCAGCTCGGGTAGTTTCAGGGGTTGGAGAGGGTGCAGCTCGGGCAGGTTCTGGGGTTGGAGAGGGTGCAGCTCGGGTAGTTTCTGGGGTTGGAGAGGGTGCAGCTCGGGTAGTTTCTGGAAATGTAAACGGCGCAGCTCAGGTTGTTTCTGGGGATGTAGAGCGTTCAGCTCGGGCTGTTTCTGGGGATGGAGTGGCTGGACCTCGGACAGTTTCTGGTTGCAGAGGGTGCAGCTCGGACCGTTTCTGGGGGTGGAGAGGGTGCAGCTCGGGTAGTTTCTGAGGATGGATAGGGTGCAGCTCGGACAGTTTCTGCGGGTGGAGAGGGTGCAGCTCGGGTAGTTTCTGGGTTTGGAGTGGGTGCAGCTCGGGTATTTTCTGGGGGTGGAGAGGGTGCAGCTCGAGTTGCTTCTGGGGATGCAGAGGGTGCAGCTCGGGTAGTTTCTTGGGGTGGAGAGGGTGCAGCTCGGGTAGTTTCTGGGGATGGAGAGGGTGCAGCTCGGGTAGTTTCTTGGGGTGGAGAGAGTGCAGGTCGGTTAGTTTCTGGGAATGGAGAGGGTGCAGCTCGGGTAGTTTCTGGGGATGGAGAGGGTGCAGCTCGGGTAGTTTTTTGGGTTTGGAGAGGGTGCAACTCAGGCAGTTTCTGGGTTTGGAGAGGGTGCAGCTCGGGATGTTTCTGGGGATGGATAGGCTGCAGCTCGGACAGTTTCTGGGGGTGGAGAGGCTGCAGCTCAGACAGTTTTTGAGGTTGGAGAGGGTGCAGCTCGGACAGCTTCTGGAGGTGGAGAGGGTGCAGCTTGGGTAGTTTCTGGGGTTGGAGAGGGTACAGATCTGGGAGTTCCTGGGGGTGGAGAGGATGCAGCTCGGGTAGTTCCTGGTGGTGCAGAGTGTGCTGCTCGGGTAGATCCTGGGGGTGGAGAGGTAGCATCTCGGGTAGTTTCTGGGGTAGAGAAGGTGCAGCTCAGACAGTTTCTGGGGGTGGTGACGGTGCAGATCGGGCAGTTTCTGGGAGTGGAGAGGGTGCAGCTCGGGCAGGTTCTGGGGTTGGAGAGGGTGCAGCTTGGGATGTTTCTGGGGATGGAGAGGGTGCAGTTTGCACATTTTCTGTGGGTGGAGAGGGTGCAGCTCGGGTAGTTTCTCGGGGTGGAGATGGTGCAGCTCGGTAGTTTCTGGGGATGGAGAGGGTACAGCTTGGGTAGTTTCTGGGGGTGGAGAGGGTGCAGCTCGGACATTTTGTGGGGGTGGTGAGGGTGCAGCTCGGGTAGTTTCTGGGAATGGAGAGGGTGCAGCTCGGGTAGTTTCTGGGGATGGAGAGGGTGCAGCTCGGGCCGTTTCTGGGGATGGAGAGGGTGCAGCTTGGGTAGTTTCTGGGTTTGGAGAGGGTGCAGTTCGGGCAGTTTTTGGGTTTGTAGAGGGTGCAACTCGGTTAGTTTCTGGGGGTGGAGAGGCTGCAGCTCGGGAAGTTTCTGGGGGTGGAGAGGGTGCAGCTCCAGCAGTTTCTGGGGTTGGAGAGGGTGCAGCTCGGGTAGTTTCTGTGTCTGGAGAGGCTGCAGCTCGGGTAGTTTCTGGGGTGGAGCATGAGCTGCTCGGGTAGTTTCTGGGAATGTAGAGGGTGCAGCTCGGGTAGGTTCTGGGTTTGGAGAAGGTGCAAGTGGGTAGTTTCTGGGTTTTGGAGAGGGTGCAGCTCGGGTAGTTTCTGGGTTTGGAGAGGCTGCAGCTTGGGTAGTTTCTGGGGTGGAGCGGGTGCTGCTCGGGTAGTTTCTGGGAATGGAGAGGGTGCAGCTCGGGTAGTTTCTGGGTTTGGAGAGGGTGCAGCTCGGGTAGTTTCTGGGTTTGGAGAGTGTGCAGCTCGGGTAGTTTCTGGGGTGGTGAGGGTGCTGCTCGGGTAGTTTCTGGGGATGGAGAGGGTGCAGCTCGGGATGTTTCTGGGGATGGAGAGGCTGCAGCTCGGACAGTTTCTGGGGGTAGAGAGGGTGCAGCTCGGGTAGTTACTTAATGTGGAGAAGGTGCAGCTCGGTAGTTTCTGGGGTTGGAGAGGGTGCAGCTCAGGTATTTTCTGGAGATGGAGAGGGTGCAGCTCGGGGAGTTTCTGGGGGTGGAAAGGGTGCAGCTCGGGATGTTTCTGGGGTTGGATAGGCTGCAGCTCAGACAGTTTTTGGGGGTGGAGAGGCTGCAGCTCAGACAGTTTCTGGGGTTGGAGTGGGTGCAGCTCGGACAGCTTCTGGGGGTGGAGAGGGTGCAGCTTGGGTAGTTTCTGGGGTTGGAGAGGCTACAGCTCGGGTAGTTCCTGGGGGTGGAGAGGGTGCAGCTCGGGTAGTTTCTGGGTTTGGAGAGGGTGCAGCTCGGGTAGTTTCTGGGGGTGGTGAGTGTGCTGCTCGCGTAGTTTCTGGGGATGGAGCGGGTGCAGCTCGGGATTTTACTGGGGATGGAGAGGCAGCAGCTCGGACAGTTTCTGGGCGTGGAGAGGGTGCAGCTCGGTTAGTTACATTAATGTGGAGAGGGTGCAGCTTCGGTAGTTTCTGGGGATAGAGAGGCTGCAGCTCGGGTAGTTTCTGGGGATGGAGAGGCTGCAGCTTGGATAGTTTCTTGGGATGGAAAGGGTGCAGCTCGGGCAGGTTCTTGTGTTGGAGAGGGTGCAGCTCAGGTAGTTTCTGGGGATGGAGAGGGTGCAGCTCGGACAGTTTCTGGTGTTGGAGACGATGCAGCTCGGGTAGTTTCTGGTGTTGGAGAGGGTGCAGCTCTGGTAGTTTCTGGTTTTGGAGAGGGTGCAGCTCGGGTAGTTTTTGGGGATGGCGAGGGTGCAGCTCGGACAGTTTCTGGGGTTGGAGAGAGTGCAGCTCGGTTATTTTCTGGGGGTGGTGAGGGTGCATCTCGAGTAGTTTCTGGGGTTGGAGAGGTTGCAGCTCGGGTAGTTTCTGGTGTTGGAGAGGGTGCAGCTCAGGTAGTTTCTGGTGTTGGAGAAGGTGCAGCTCGGGTACTTTCTGGGGTTGGAGAGGGTGCACCTCGGGTAGTTTCTGGGGATGGAGCGGGTGCAGCTCGGACAGTTTCTGGGGTTGGTGAGGGTGTAGCTCGGGTATTTTCTGGGGATGGAGAGGGTGCAGCTCGGGTAGTTTCTGGGGATGGAGAGGGTGCGGCTCCGGTAGTGTCTGTTGTTGGAGAGGGTGCAGCTCATGTAGTTTCTAGGTATGGTGAGGGTGCAGCTCGGGTAGTTTCTGGGAATGGAGAGGGTGCAGCTCCCGTAGTTTCTGGGGGTTGAGAAGGGAGCAGCTGCGGTAGTTTCTGGGGTTGGAGAGGGTGCAGCTTCGGTAGTTTCTGGGGGTGGAGAGGGTGCAGCTCGAGTAGTTTCTGGGGGTGGAGAGGGTGCAGCTCCGGTAGTTTCTGGGGTTGGAGAGGGTGCAGCTCGGCTAGTTTCTGGGGGTGGTGAGGGTGCAGCTCAGGTAGTTTTGAGGGTGGAGAGGGTGCAGCTCGGGTAGTTTCTGGGGATGGATAGGGTGCAACTCGGGTAGTTTCTGGGGTTGGAGAGGATGCAACTCCGGATGTTTCTGGGGGTTGAGAGGGTGCAGCTCGTGTAGTTTCTGGGTGTGGAGAGGGTGCAGCTCGGGTAGTTTCTGAGGATGGAGAGGGTGCTGCTCGCGTAGTTTCAGGGGATGGAGAGGGTGCAGCTCGGGTAGTTTCTGGGGATGGAGAGGCTGGAGCTTGGGTAGTTTCTTGGGAGGGAGAGGTTGCAGCTCGGGCAGGTTCTTGGGATGGAGAGGGTGCAGCTCAGACAGTTTCTGAGGATGGAGAGGGTGCAACTCGGGTAGTTTCTGGCGTTGGAGAGGGTGCAGCTCGGGTAGTTTCAGGGGTTGGAGAGGGTGCTGCTCGGGCAGTTTCTGGGGTTGGAGAGGGTGCAGCTCGGGTAGTTTCTGGGGTTGGAGAGGGTGCAGCTCGGGTAGTTTCTGGAAATGTAGACAGCGCAGCTCAGTTAGTTTCTGGGGATGTAGAGCGTTCAGCTCGGGTTGTTTCTGGGGATGGAGTGGCTGGACCTCGGACAGTTTCTGGTTGGAGAGGGTGCAGCTCGGACCGTTTCTGGGGGTGGAGAGGGTGCAGCTCGGGTAGTTTCTGGGGATGGATAGGGTGCAGCTCGGACAGTTTCTGGGGGTGGAGAGGGTGCAGCTCGGGTAGTTTCTGGGGATGGAGTGGGTGCAGCTCGGGTAGTTTCTGGGGGTGGAGAGGGTGCAGCTCGGGTTGCTTCTGGAGATGCAGAGAGTGCAGCTCGGGTAGTTTCTGGGGGTGGAGAGGGTGCAGCTCGGGTAGTTTCTGGGGATGGATAGGGTGCAGCTCGGGTAGTTTCTGGGGGTGGAGAGGGTGCAGCCTAGAAAGTTTTTGAGGTTGGAGAGGGTGCAGCTCGGACAGCTTCTGGAGGTGGAGAGGGTGCAGCTTGGGTAGTTTCTGGGGTTGGAGAGGGTACAGATCTGGGAGTTCCTGGGTTGGAGAGGATGCAGCTCGGGTAGTTCCTGGTGGAGCAGAGTGTGCTGCTCGGGTAGATCCTGGAGGTGGAGAGGTAGCATCTCGGGTAGTTTCTGGGGGTAGAGAAGGTGCAGCTCAGACAGTTTCTGGGGGTGGCGACGGTGCAGATCGGGCAGTTTCTGGGAGTGGAGTGGGTGCAGCTCGGGCAGGTTCTGGGGTTGGAGAGGGTGCAGCCCGGGATGTTTCTGGGGATGGAGAGGGTGCAGCTTGCACATTTTCTGTGGGTGGAGAGGGTGCAGCTCGGGTAGCTTCTCGGGGTGGAGATGGTGCAGCTCGGGTAGTTTCTGGGGATGGAGAGGGTACAGCTTGGTTAGTTTCTGGGGGTGGAGAGGGTGCAGCTCGGACATTTTGTGGGGGTGGTGAGGGTGCAGCTCGGGTAGTTTCTGGAAATGGAGAGGGTGCAGCTCGGGTAGTTTCTGGGGATGGAGAGGGTGCAGCTCGGGCAGTTTCTGGGGATGGAGAGGGTGCAGCTCGGGTAGTTTCTGGGTTTGGAGAGGGTGCAGTTCGGGCAGTTTTTGGGTTTGTAGAGGGTGCAACTCGGTTAGTTTCTGGGGGTGGAGAGGCTGCAGCTCGGGAAGTTTCTGGGGGTGGAGAGGGTGCAGCTCCAGCAGTTTCTGGGGTTGGAGAGGGTGCAGCTCGGGTAGTTTCTGGGGTGGAGCATGACCTGCTCGGGTAGTTTCTGGGAATGGAGAGGGTGCAGCTCGGGTAGGTTCTGGGTTTGGAGAAGGTGCAAGTGGGTAGTTTCTGGGAATGGAGAGGGTGCAGCTCGGGTAGGTTCTGGGTTTGGAGAGGCTGCAGCTTGGGTAGTTTCTGGGTTTGGAGAGGGTGCAGTTCGGGTAGTTTCTGGGGGTGGAGAGGGTGCAGCTCGTGTAGTTACTGGGGGTGGTGAGGGTGCTGCTCGGGTAGTTTCTGGGGATGGAGAGGGTTCAGCTCGGGATGTTTCTGGGGATGGAGAGGCTGCAGCTCGGATAGTTTCTGGGGGGGGAGAGGGTGCAGCTCGGGTAGTTACTTAATGTGGAGAAGGTGCAGCTCGGTAGTTTCTGGGGTTGGAGAGGGTGCAGCTCAGGTATTTTCTGGAGATGGAGAGGGTGCAGCTCGGGGAGTTTCTGGGGGTGGAGAGGGTGCAGCTCGGGATGTTTCTGGGGATGGATAGGCTGCAGCTCGGAGAGTTTTTTGGGGGTGGAGAGGCTGCAGCTCAGACAGTTTCTGGGCTTGGAGTGGGTGCAGCTCGGACAGCTTCTGGGGGTGGAGAGAGTGCAGCTTGGGTAGTTTCTGGGGTTGGAGAGGCTACAGCTCGGGTAGTTCCTGGGGGTGGAGAGGGTG
This sequence comes from Isurus oxyrinchus, assembly GCA_026770705.1. Lineage (NCBI taxonomy): Eukaryota > Metazoa > Chordata > Chondrichthyes > Lamniformes > Lamnidae > Isurus > Isurus oxyrinchus. The sequence continues at coordinate 193,088,212 of JANJGN010000005.1, forward strand.
CAGCTCGGGTAGTTTCTGGGTTTGGAGAGGGTGCAGCTCGGGTAGTTTTTGGGGGTGGTGAGTGTGCTGCTCGGGTAGTTTCTGGGGATGGAGAGGGTGCAGCTCGGGATGTTTCTGGGGATGGAGAGGCTGCAGCTCGGACAGTTTCTGGGGGTGGAGACGGTGCAGCTCGGTTAGTTACATTAATGTGGAGAGGGTGTAGCTTCGGTAGTTTCTGGGGGTGGAGAGGCTGCAGCTCGGGTAGTTTCTGGGGATGGAGAGGGTGCAGCTCGGGTAGTTTCTGGGGATGGAGAGGCTGCAGCTTGGATAGTTTCTTGGGATGGAAAGGGTGCAGCTCGGGCAGGTTCTTGTGTTGGAGAGGGTGCAGCTCAGGTAGTTTCTGGGGATGGAGAGGGTGCAGCTCGGACAGTTTCTGGTGTTGGAGACGATGCAGCTCGGGTAGTTTCTGGTGTTGGAGAGGGTGCAGCTCAGGTAGTTTTTGGTTTTGGAGAGGGTGCAGCTCGGGTAGTTTCTGGGGATGGCGAGGGTGCAGCTCGGACAGTTTCTGGGGTTGGAGAGGGTGCAGCTCGGTTATTTTCTGGGGGTGGTGAGGGTGCATCTCGGGTAGTTTCTGGGGTTGGACAGGTTGCAGCTCGGGTAGTTTCTGGTGTTGGAGAGGGTGCAGCTCAGGTATTTCTGGTGTTGGAGAGGTTGCAGCTCGGGTACTTTCTGGGGTTGGAGAGGGTGCACCTCGGGTAGTTTCTGGGGATGGAACGGGTGCAGCTCGGACAGTTTCTGGGGTTGGCGAGGGTGCAGCTCGGGTATTTTCTGGGGATGGAGAGGTTGCAGCTCGGGTAGTTTCTGGGGATGGAGAGGGTGCGGCTCCGGTAGTGTCTGTGGTTGGAGAGGGTGCAGCTCATGTAGTTTCTAGGTATGGTGAGGGTGCAGCTCGGGTAGTTTCTGGGAATGGAGAGGGTGCAGCTCCCGTAGTTTCTGGGGGTTGAGAGGGAGCATCTGCGGTAGTTTCTGGGGTTGGAGAGGGTGCAGCTTCGGTAGTTTCTTGGGGTGGAGAGGGTGCAGCTCGAGTAGTTTCTGGGGGTGGAGAGGGTGCAGCTCCGGTAGTTTCTGGGGTTGGAGAGGGTGCAGCTTGGCTAGTTTCTGGGGGTGGTGAGGGTGCAGCTCAGGTAGTTTTGAGGGTGGAGAGGGTACAGCTCGTGTAGTTTCTGGGGATGGATAGGGTGCAGCTCGGGTAGTTTCTGGGGTTGGAGAGGATGCAGCTCCGGATGTTTCTGGCGGTGGAGAGGGTGCAGCTCGGGTAGTTTCTGTGTGTGGAGAGGGTGCAGCTCAGGTAGTTTCTGGGGCTGGAGAGGATGCAGCTCCGGTTGTTTCTGGGGGTGGAGAGGGTGCAGCTCGGGTAATTTCTGGGGGTGGAGAGGGTGCAGCTCCGGTTTTTTCTGTGGATGGAGACGGTGCAGCTTGGGTCGTTTCTGGGGGTGGAGAGGATGCAGCTTCGGTAGTTTCTGGGGATGTAGAGGCTGCAGCTCGGGTAGTTTCTGGGGATGGAGAGGGTGCAGCTCGGGTAGTTTCTGGGGATGGAGAGGCTGGAGCTTGGGTAGTTTCTTGGGATGGAGAGGGTGCAGCTCGGGCTGGTTCTTGGGATGGAGAGGCTGCAGCTCAGACAGTTTCTGGGGATGGAGAGGGTGCAGCTCGGGTAGTTTCTGGCGTTTGAGAGGGTGCAGCTCGGCTAGTTTCTGGGGTTGGAGAGGGTGCAACTCGGGCAGGTTCTGGGGTTGGAGAGGGTGCAGCTCGGGTAGTTTCTGGGGTTGGAGAGGGTGCAGCTCGGGTAGTTTCTGGAAATGCAAACGGCGCAGCTCAGGTAGTTTCTGGGGATGTAGAGCGTTCAGCTCGGGTTGTTTCTGGGGATGGAGTGGCTGGACCTCGGACAGTTTCTGGTTGGAGAGGGTGCAGCTCGGACCGTTTCTGGGGGTGGACAGGGTGCAGCTCGGGTAGTTTCTTGGGGTGGTGAGGGTGCAGCTCAGACAGTTTCTGGGGATAGAGAGGGGGCAGCTCGGGTAGTTTCTGAGGGTGGAGAGGGTGCAGCTCAGGTAGTTTCTGGGGTTGGAGAGGGTGCAGCTCGGGTAGTTTCTGGGGTTGGAGAGGGTGCAGCTCGAGTAGTTTCTGGGTTTGGAGAGGGTGCAGCTCGGGTAGTTTCTGGGGGTGGAGAGGGTGCAGCTCGGGTAGTTTCTGGGAATGGAGAGGGTGCAGCTCAGGTAGTTTCTGGGTATGGAGAAGGTGCAGCTCAGGTAGTTTCTGGGTTTGGAGAGGGTTTAGCTCGGGTAGTTTCTGGGGGTGGAGAGAGTGCAGGTCGGTTAGTTTCTGGGAATGGAGAGGGTGCAGCTCGGGTAGTTTCTGGGGATGGAGAGGGTGCAGCTCGGGCAGTTTCTGGGGATGGAGAGGGTGCAGCTCGGGTAGTTTTTTGGGTTTGGAGAGGGTGCAACTCAGGCAGTTTCTGGGTTTGGAGAGGGTGCAGCTCGGGATGTTTCTGGGGATGGATAGGCTGCAGCTCGGACAGTTTTTGGGGGTGGAGAGGCTGCAGCTCAGACAGTTTCTGGGGTTGGAGTGGGTGCAGCTCGGACAGCTTCTGGGGGTGGAGAGGGTGCAGGATGGGTCATTTCTGGGGTTGGAGAGGCTACAGCTCGGGTAGTTCCTGGGGGTGGAGAGGTGCAGCTCGGGTAGTTTCTGGGTTAGGAGAGGGTGCAGCTCGGGTAGTTTCTGGGGGTGGTGAGTGTGCTGCTCGGGTAGTTTCCGGGGATGGAGCGGGTGCAGCTCGGGATGTTTCTGGGGATGGAGAGGCTGCAGCTCGGACAGTTTCTGGGGGTGGAGAGGGTGCAGCTCGGTTAGTTACATTAATGTGGAGAGGGTGCAGCTTCGGTAGTTTCTGGGGATGGAGAGGCTGCAGCTCGGGTAGTTTCTGGGGATGGAGAGGGTGCAGCTCGGGTAGTTTCTGGGGATGGAGAGGCTGCAGCTTGGATAGTTTCTTGGGATGGAAAGGGTGCAGCTCGGGCAGGTTCTTGTGTTGGAGAGGGTGCAGCTCAGGTAGTTTCTGGGGATGGAGAGGGTGCAGCTCGGACAGTTTCTGGTGTTGGAGACGATGCAGCTCGGGTAGGTTCTGGTGTTGGAGAGCGTGCAGCTCAGGTAGTTTCTGGTTTTGGAGAGGGTGCAGCTCGGGTAGTTTCTGGGGATGGCGAGGTTGCAGCTTGGACAGTTTCTGGGGTTGGAGAGGGTGCAGCTCGGTTATTTTCTGGGGGTGGTGAGGGTGCATCTCGGGTAGTTTCTGGTGTTGGAGAGGTTGCAGCTCGGGTAGTTTCTGGTGTTGGAGAGGGTGCAGCTCAGGTAGTTTCTGGTGTTGGAGAAGGTGCAGCTCGGGTACTTTCTGGGGTTGGAGCGGGTGCACCTCGGGTAGTTTCTGGGAATGGAGAGGGTGCAGCTCCCGTAGTTTCTGGGGGTTGAGAGGGAGCAGCTGCGGTAGTTTCTGGGGTTGGAGAGGGTGCAGCTTCGGTAGTTTCTGGGGGTGGAGAGGGTGCAGCTCGAGTAGTTTCTGGGGGTGGAGAGGGTGCAGCTCCGATAGTTTCTGGTGTTGGAGAGGGTGCAGCTCGGCTAGTTTCTGGGGGTGGAGAGGGTGCAGCTCCCGTAGTTTCTGGGGGTTGAGAGGGAGCAGCTGCGGTAGTTTCTGGGGTTGGAGAGGGTGCAGCTTCGGTAGTTTCTGGGGGTGGAGAGGGTGCAGCTCGAGTAGTTTCTGGGGGTTGAGAGGGAGCATCTGCGGTAGTTTCTGGGGTTGGAGAGGGTGCAGCTTCGGTAGTTTCTTGGGGTGGAGAGGGTGCAGCTCGAGTAGTTTCTGGGGGTGGAGAGGGTGCAGCTCCGGTAGTTTCTGGGGTTGGAGAGGGTGCAGCTTGGCTAGTTTCTGGGGGTGGTGAGGGTGCAGCTCAGGTAGTTTTGAGGGTGGAGAGGGTACAGCTCGTGTAGTTTCTGGGGATGGATAGGGTGCAGCTCGGGTAGTTTCTGGGGTTGGAGAGGATGCAGCTCCGGATGTTTCTGGCGGTGGAGAGGGTGCAGCTCGGGTAGTTTCTGTGTGTGGAGAGGGTGCAGCTCAGGTAGTTTCTGGGGCTGGAGAGGATGCAGCTCCGGTTGTTTCTGGGGGTGGAGAGGGTGCAGCTCGGGTAATTTCTGGGGGTGGAGAGGGTGCAGCTCCGGTTTTTTCTGTGGATGGAGACGGTGCAGCTTGGGTCGTTTCTGGGGGTGGAGAGGATGCAGCTTCGGTAGTTTCTGGGGATGTAGAGGCTGCAGCTCGGGTAGTTTCTGGGGATGGAGAGGGTGCAGCTCGGGTAGTTTCTGGGGATGGAGAGGCTGGAGCTTGGGTAGTTTCTTGGGATGGAGAGGGTGCAGCTCGGGCAGGTTCTTGGGATGGAGAGGGTGCAGCTCAGACCGTTTCTGGGGATGGTGAGGGTGCAGCTCGGGTAGTTTCTGGCGTTGGAGAGGGTGCAGCTCGGGTAGTTTCAGGGGTTGGAGAGGGTGCTGCTCGGGCAGGTTCTGGGGTTGGAGAGGGTGCAGCTCGGGTAGTTTCTGGGGTTGGAGAGGGTGCAGCTCGGGTAGTTTCTGGAAATGTAGACGGCGCAGCTCAGTTAGTTTCTGGGGATGTAGAGCGTTCAGCTCGGGTTGTTTCTGGGGATGGAGTGGCTGGACCTCGGACAGTTTCTGGTTGGAGAGGGTGCAGCTCGGACCGTTTCTGGGGGTGGAGAGGGTGCAGCTCGGGTAGTTTCTGGGGATGGATAGGGTGCAGCTCGGACAGTTTCTGGGGGTGGAGAGGGTGCAGCTCGGGTAGTTTCTGGGGATGGAGTGGGTGCAGCTCGTGTAGTTTCTGGGGGTGGAGAGGGTGCAGCTCGGGTAGTTTCTGGGGATGGATAGGGTGCAGCTCGGGTAGTTTCTGGGGGTGGAGAGGGTGCAGCTCAGACAGTTTTTGAGGTTGGAGAGTGTGCAGCTCGGACAGCTTCTGGAGGTGGAGAGGGTGCAGCTTGGGTAGTTTCTGGGGTTGGAGAGGGTACAGATCTGGGAGTTCCTGGGTTGGAGAGGATGCAGCTCGGGTAGTTCCTGGTGGTGCAGAGTGTGCTGCTCGGGTAGATCCTGGGGGTGGAGAGGTAGCATCTCGGGTAGTTTCTGGGGGTAGAGAAGGTGCAGCTCAGACAGTTTCTGGGGGTGGCGACGGTGCGGATCGGGCAGTTTCTGGGAGTGGAGAGGGTGCAGCTCGGGCAGGTTCTGGGGTTGGAGAGGGTGCAGCTCGGGATGTTTCTGGGGATGGAGAGGGTGCAGCTTGCACATTTTCTGTGGGTGGAGAGGGTGCAGCTCGGGTAGCTTCTCGGGGTGGAGATGGTGCAGCTCGGGTAGTTTCTGGGGATGGAGAGGGTACAGCTTGGGTAGTTTCTGGGGGTGGAGAGGGTGCAGCTCGGACATTTTGTGGGGGTGGTGAGGGTGCAGCTCGGGTAGTTTCTGGAAATGGAGAGGGTGCAGCTCGGGTAGTTTCTGGGGATGGAGAGGGTGCAGCTCGGGCAGTTTCTGGGGATGGAGAGGGTGCAGCTCGGGTAGTTTCTGGGTTTGGAGAGGGTGCAGTTCGGGCAGTTTTTGGGTTTGTAGAGGGTGCAACTCGGTTAGTTTCTGGGGGTGGAGAGGCTGCAGCTCGGGAAGTTTCTGGGGGTGGAGAGGGTGCAGCTCCAGCAGTTTCTGGGGTTGGAGAGGGTGCAGCTCGGGTAGTTTCTGTGTTTGGAGAGGCTGCAGCTCGGGTAGTTTCTGGGGTGGAGCATGAGCTGCTCGGGTAGTTTCTGGGAATGGAGAGGGTGCAGCTCGGGTAGGTTCTGGGTTTGGAGAAGGTGCAAGTGGGTAGTTTCTGGGTTTGGAGAGGGTGCAGTTCGGGTATTTTCTGGAGATGGAGAGGGTGCAGCTCGGGGAGTTTCTGGGGGTGGAGAGGGTGCAGCTCGTGTAGTTACTGGGGGTGGTGAGGGTGCTGCTCGGGTAGTTTCTGGGGATGGAGAGGGTTCAGCTCGGGATGTTTCTGGGGATGGAGAGGCTGCAGCTCGGATAGTTTCTGGGGGGGGAGAGGGTGCAGCTCGGGTAGTTACTTAATGTGGAGAAGGTGCAGCTCGGTAGTTTCTGGGGTTGGAGAGGGTGCAGCTCAGGTATTTTCTGGAGATGGAGAGGGTGCAGCTCGGGGAGTTTCTGGGGGTGGAGAGGGTGCAGCTCGGGATGTTTCTGGGGATGGATAGGCTGCAGCTCGGAGAGTTTTTGGGGGTGGAGAGGCTGCAGCTCAGACAGTTTCTGGGCTTGGAGTGGGTGCAGCTCGGACAGCTTCTGGGGGTGGAGAGAGTGCAGCTTGGGTAGTTTCTGGGGTTGGAGAGGCTACAGCTCGGGTAGTTCCTGGGGGTGGAGAGGGTGCAGCTCGGGTAGTTTCTGGGTTTGGAGAGGGTGCAGCTCGGGTAGTTTTTGGGGGTGGTGAGTGTGCTGCTCGGGTAGTTTCTGGGGATGGAGAGGGTGCAGCTCGGGATGTTTCTGGGGATGGAGAGGCTGCAGCTCGGACAGTTTCTGGGGGTGGAGACGGTGCAGCTCGGTTAGTTACATTAATGTGGAGAGGGTGTAGCTTCGGTAGTTTCTGGGGGTGGAGAGGCTGCAGCTCGGGTAGTTTCTGGGGATGGAGAGGGTGCAGCTCGGGTAGTTTCTGGGGATGGAGAGGCTGCAGCTTGGATAGTTTCTTGGGATGGAAAGGGTGCAGCTCGGGCAGGTTCTTGTGTTGGAGAGGGTGCAGCTCAGGTAGTTTCTGGGGATGGAGAGGGTGCAGCTCGGACAGTTTCTGGTGTTGGAGACGATGCAGCTCGGGTAGTTTCTGGTGTTGGAGAGGGTGCAGCTCAGGTAGTTTTTGGTTTTGGAGAGGGTGCAGCTCGGGTAGTTTCTGGGGATGGCGAGGGTGCAGCTCGGACAGTTTCTGGGGTTGGAGAGGGTGCAGCTCGGTTATTTTCTGGGGGTGGTGAGGGTGCATCTCGGGTAGTTTCTGGGGTTGGACAGGTTGCAGCTCGGGTAGTTTCTGGTGTTGGAGAGGGTGCAGCTCAGGTATTTCTGGTGTTGGAGAGGTTGCAGCTCGGGTACTTTCTGGGGTTGGAGAGGGTGCACCTCGGGTAGTTTCTGGGGATGGAACGGGTGCAGCTCGGACAGTTTCTGGGGTTGGCGAGGGTGCAGCTCGGGTATTTTCTGGGGATGGAGAGGTTGCAGCTCGGGTAGTTTCTGGGGATGGAGAGGGTGCGGCTCCGGTAGTGTCTGTGGTTGGAGAGGGTGCAGCTCATGTAGTTTCTAGGTATGGTGAGGGTGCAGCTCGGGTAGTTTCTGGGAATGGAGAGGGTGCAGCTCCCGTAGTTTCTGGGGGTTGAGAGGGAGCATCTGCGGTAGTTTCTGGGGTTGGAGAGGGTGCAGCTTCGGTAGTTTCTTGGGGTGGAGAGGGTGCAGCTCGAGTAGTTTCTGGGGGTGGAGAGGGTGCAGCTCCGGTAGTTTCTGGGGTTGGAGAGGGTGCAGCTTGGCTAGTTTCTGGGGGTGGTGAGGGTGCAGCTCAGGTAGTTTTGAGGGTGGAGAGGGTACAGCTCGTGTAGTTTCTGGGGATGGATAGGGTGCAGCTCGGGTAGTTTCTGGGGTTGGAGAGGATGCAGCTCCGGATGTTTCTGGCGGTGGAGAGGGTGCAGCTCGGGTAGTTTCTGTGTGTGGAGAGGGTGCAGCTCAGGTAGTTTCTGGGGCTGGAGAGGATGCAGCTCCGGTTGTTTCTGGGGGTGGAGAGGGTGCAGCTCGGGTAATTTCTGGGGGTGGAGAGGGTGCAGCTCCGGTTTTTTCTGTGGATGGAGACGGTGCAGCTTGGGTCGTTTCTGGGGGTGGAGAGGATGCAGCTTCGGTAGTTTCTGGGGATGTAGAGGCTGCAGCTCGGGTAGTTTCTGGGGATGGAGAGGGTGCAGCTCGGGTAGTTTCTGGGGATGGAGAGGCTGGAGCTTGGGTAGTTTCTTGGGATGGAGAGGGTGCAGCTCGGGCTGGTTCTTGGGATGGAGAGGCTGCAGCTCAGACAGTTTCTGGGGATGGAGAGGGTGCAGCTCGGGTAGTTTCTGGCGTTTGAGAGGGTGCAGCTCGGCTAGTTTCTGGGGTTGGAGAGGGTGCAACTCGGGCAGGTTCTGGGGTTGGAGAGGGTGCAGCTCGGGTAGTTTCTGGGGTTGGAGAGGGTGCAGCTCGGGTAGTTTCTGGAAATGCAAACGGCGCAGCTCAGGTAGTTTCTGGGGATGTAGAGCGTTCAGCTCGGGTTGTTTCTGGGGATGGAGTGGCTGGACCTCGGACAGTTTCTGGTTGGAGAGGGTGCAGCTCGGACCGTTTCTGGGGGTGGACAGGGTGCAGCTCGGGTAGTTTCTTGGGGTGGTGAGGGTGCAGCTCAGACAGTTTCTGGGGATAGAGAGGGGGCAGCTCGGGTAGTTTCTGAGGGTGGAGAGGGTGCAGCTCAGGTAGTTTCTGGGGTTGGACAGGTTGCAGCTCGGGTAGTTTCTGGTGTTGGAGAGGGTGCAGCTCAGGTATTTCTGGTGTTGGAGAGGTTGCAGCTCGGGTACTTTCTGGGGTTGGAGAGGGTGCACCTCGGGTAGTTTCTGGGGATGGAACGGGTGCAGCTCGGACAGTTTCTGGGGTTGGCGAGGGTGCAGCTCGGGTATTTTCTGGGGATGGAGAGGTTGCAGCTCGGGTAGTTTCTGGGGATGGAGAGGGTGCGGCTCCGGTAGTGTCTGTGGTTGGAGAGGGTGCAGCTCATGTAGTTTCTAGGTATGGTGAGGGTGCAGCTCGGGTAGTTTCTGGGAATGGAGAGGGTGCAGCTCCCGTAGTTTCTGGGGGTTGAGAGGGAGCATCTGCGGTAGTTTCTGGGGTTGGAGAGGGTGCAGCTTCGGTAGTTTCTTGGGGTGGAGAGGGTGCAGCTCGAGTAGTTTCTGGGGGTGGAGAGGGTGCAGCTCCGGTAGTTTCTGGGGTTGGAGAGGGTGCAGCTTGGCTAGTTTCTGGGGGTGGTGAGGGTGCAGCTCAGGTAGTTTTGAGGGTGGAGAGGGTACAGCTCGTGTAGTTTCTGGGGATGGATAGGGTGCAGCTCGGGTAGTTTCTGGGGTTGGAGAGGATGCAGCTCCGGATGTTTCTGGCGGTGGAGAGGGTGCAGCTCGGGTAGTTTCTGTGTGTGGAGAGGGTGCAGCTCAGGTAGTTTCTGGGGCTGGAGAGGATGCAGCTCCGGTTGTTTCTGGGGGTGGAGAGGGTGCAGCTCGGGTAATTTCTGGGGGTGGAGAGGGTGCAGCTCCGGTTTTTTCTGTGGATGGAGACGGTGCAGCTTGGGTCGTTTCTGGGGGTGGAGAGGATGCAGCTTCGGTAGTTTCTGGGGATGTAGAGGCTGCAGCTCGGGTAGTTTCTGGGGATGGAGAGGGTGCAGCTCGGGTAGTTTCTGGGGATGGAGAGGCTGGAGCTTGGGTAGTTTCTTGGGATGGAGAGGGTGCAGCTCGGGCTGGTTCTTGGGATGGAGAGGCTGCAGCTCAGACAGTTTCTGGGGATGGAGAGGGTGCAGCTCGGGTAGTTTCTGGCGTTTGAGAGGGTGCAGCTCGGCTAGTTTCTGGGGTTGGAGAGGGTGCAACTCGGGCAGGTTCTGGGGTTGGAGAGGGTGCAGCTCGGGTAGTTTCTGGGGTTGGAGAGGGTGCAGCTCGGGTAGTTTCTGGAAATGCAAACGGCGCAGCTCAGGTAGTTTCTGGGGATGTAGAGCGTTCAGCTCGGGTTGTTTCTGGGGATGGAGTGGCTGGACCTCGGACAGTTTCTGGTTGGAGAGGGTGCAGCTCGGACCGTTTCTGGGGGTGGACAGGGTGCAGCTCGGGTAGTTTCTTGGGGTGGTGAGGGTGCAGCTCAGACAGTTTCTGGGGATAGAGAGGGGGCAGCTCGGGTAGTTTCTGAGGGTGGAGAGGGTGCAGCTCAGGTAGTTTCTGGGGTTGGAGAGGGTGCAGCTCGGGTAGTTTCTGGGGTTGGAGAGGGTGCAGCTCGAGTAGTTTCTGGGTTTGGAGAGGGTGCAGCTCGGGTAGTTTCTGGGGGTGGAGAGGGTGCAGCTCGGGTAGTTTCTGGGAATGGAGAGGGTGCAGCTCAGGTAGTTTCTGGGTATGGAGAAGGTGCAGCTCAGGTAGTTTCTGGGTTTGGAGAGGGTTTAGCTCGGGTAGTTTCTGGGGGTGGAGAGAGTGCAGGTCGGTTAGTTTCTGGGAATGGAGAGGGTGCAGCTCGGGTAGTTTCTGGGGATGGAGAGGGTGCAGCTCGGGCAGTTTCTGGGGATGGAGAGGGTGCAGCTCGGGTAGTTTTTTGGGTTTGGAGAGGGTGCAACTCAGGCAGTTTCTGGGTTTGGAGAGGGTGCAGCTCGGGATGTTTCTGGGGATGGATAGGCTGCAGCTCGGACAGTTTTTGGGGGTGGAGAGGCTGCAGCTCAGACAGTTTCTGGGGTTGGAGTGGGTGCAGCTCGGACAGCTTCTGGGGGTGGAGAGGGTGCAGGATGGGTCATTTCTGGGGTTGGAGAGGCTACAGCTCGGGTAGTTCCTGGGGGTGGAGAGGTGCAGCTCGGGTAGTTTCTGGGTTAGGAGAGGGTGCAGCTCGGGTAGTTTCTGGGGGTGGTGAGTGTGCTGCTCGGGTAGTTTCCGGGGATGGAGCGGGTGCAGCTCGGGATGTTTCTGGGGATGGAGAGGCTGCAGCTCGGACAGTTTCTGGGGGTGGAGAGGGTGCAGCTCGGTTAGTTACATTAATGTGGAGAGGGTGCAGCTTCGGTAGTTTCTGGGGATGGAGAGGCTGCAGCTCGGGTAGTTTCTGGGGATGGAGAGGGTGCAGCTCGGGTAGTTTCTGGGGATGGAGAGGCTGCAGCTTGGATAGTTTCTTGGGATGGAAAGGGTGCAGCTCGGGCAGGTTCTTGTGTTGGAGAGGGTGCAGCTCAGGTAGTTTCTGGGGATGGAGAGGGTGCAGCTCGGACACTTTCTGGTGTTGGAGACGATGCAGCTCGGGTAGGTTCTGGTGTTGGAGAGCATGCAGCTCAGGTAGTTTCTGGTTTTGGAGAGGGTGCAGCTCGGGTAGTTTCTGGGGATGGCGAGGTTGCAGCTTGGACAGTTTCTGGGGTTGGAGAGGGTGCAGCTCGGTTATTTTCTGGGGGTGGTGAGGGTGCATCTCGGGTAGTTTCTGGTGTTGGAGAGGTTGCAGCTCGGGTAGTTTCTGGTGTTGGAGAGGGTGCAGCTCAGGTAGTTTCTGGTGTTGGAGAAGGTGCAGCTCGGGTACTTTCTGGGGTTGGAGCGGGAGCACCTCGGGTAGTTTCTGGGAATGGAGAGGGTGCAGCTCCCGTAGTTTCTGGGGGTTGAGAGGGAGCAGCTGCGGTAGTTTCTGGGGTTGGAGAGGGTGCAGCTTCGGTAGTTTCTGGGGGTGGAGAGGGTGCAGCTCGAGTAGTTTCTGGGGGTGGAGAGGGTGCAGCTCCGGTAGTTTCTGGTGTTGGAGAGGGTGCAGCTCGGCTAGTTTCTGGGGGTGGAGAGGGTGCAGCTCCCGTAGTTTCTGGGGGTTGAGAGGGAGCAGCTGCGGTAGTTTCTGGGGTTGGAGAGGGTGCAGCTTCGGTAGTTTCTGGGGGTGGAGAGGGTGCAGCTCGAGTAGTTTCTGGGGGTGGAGAGGGTGCAGCTCCGGTAGTTTCTGGTGTTGGAGAGGGTGCAGCTCGGCAAGTTTCTGGGGGTGGAGAGGGTGCAGCTCGGGTAGTTTCTGGGGATGGATAGGGTGCAGCTCGGGTAGTTTCTGGGGTTGGAGAGGATGCAACTCCGGATGTTTCTGGGGGTGGAGAGGGTGCAGCTCGGGTAGTTTCTGGGTGTGGAGAGGGTGCAGCTCGGGTAGTTTCTGGGGATGGAGAGGGTGCTGCTCGCGTAGTTTCAGGGGATGGAGTGGGTGCAGCTCGGGTAGTTTCTGGGAATGGAGCGGCTGGAGCTTGGGTAGTTTCTTGGGATGGAGAGGGTGCAGCTCGGGCAGGTTCTTGGGATGGAGAGGGTGCAGCTCAGACAGTTTCTGGGGATGGAGAGGGTGCAGCTCGGGTAGTTTCTGGCGTTGGAGAGGGTGCAGCTCGGGTAGTTTCTGGGGTTGGAGAGGCTACAGCTCGGGTAGTTCCTGGGGGTGGAGAGGGTGCAGCTCGGGTAGTTTCTGGGTTTGGAGAGGGTGCAGCTCGGGTAGTTTTTGGGGGTGGTGAGTGTGCTGCTCGGGTAGTTTCTGGGGATGGAGAGGGTGCAGCTCGGGATGTTTCTGGGGATGGAGAGGCTGCAGCTCGGACAGTTTCTGGGGGTGGAGACGGTGCAGCTCGGTTAGTTACATTAATGTGGAGAGGGTGTAGCTTCGGTAGTTTCTGGGGGTGGAGAGGCTGCAGCTCGGGTAGTTTCTGGGGATGGAGAGGGTGCAGCTCGGGTAGTTTCTGGGGATGGAGAGGCTGCAGCTTGGATAGTTTCTTGGGATGGAAAGCTTGCAGCTCGGGCAGGTTCTTGTGTTGGAGAGGGTGCAGCTCAGGTAGTTTCTGGGGAATGGAGAGGGTGCAGCTCGGACAGTTTCTGGTGTTGGAGACGATGCAGCTCGGGTAGTTTCTGGTGTTGGAGAGGGTGCAGCTCAGGTAGTTTTTGGTTTTGGAGAGGGTGCAGCTCGGGTAGTTTCTGGGGATGGCGAGGGTGCAGATCGGACAGTTTCTGGGGTTGGAGAGGGTGCAGCTCGGTTATTTTCTGGGGATGGTGAGGGTGCATCTCGGGTAGTTTCTGGGGTTGGAGAGGTTGCAGCTCGGGTAGTTTCTGGTGTTGGAGAGGGTGCAGCTCAGGTATTTCTGGTGTTGGAGAGGGTGCAGCTCGGGTACTTTCTGGGGTTGGAGAGGGTGCACCTCGGGTAGTTTCTGGGGATGGAGCGGGTGCAGCTCGGACAGTTTCTGGGGTTGGCGAGGGTGCAGCTCGGGTATTTTCTGGGGATGGAGAGGGTGCAGCTCGGGTAGTTTCTGGGGATGGAGAGGGTGCGGCTCCGGTAGTGTCTGTGGTTGGAGAGGGTGCAGCTCATGTAGTTTCTAGGTATGGTGAGGGTGCAGCTCAGGTAGTTTCTGGGAATGGAGAGGGTGCAGCTCCCGTAGTTTCTGGGGGTTGAGAGGGAGCATCTGCGGTAGTTTCTGGGGTTGGAGAGGGTGCAGCTTCGGTAGTTTCTTGGGGTGGAGAGGGTGCAGCTCGAGTAGTTTCTGGGGGTGGAGAGGGTGCAGCTCCGGTAGTTTCTGGGGTTGGAGAGGGTGCAGCTCGGCTAGTTTCTGGGGGTGGTGAGGGTGCAGCTCAGGTAGTTTTGAGGGTGGAGAGGGTGCAGCTCGGGTAGTTTATGGGGATGGATAGGGTGCAGCTCGGGTAGTTTCTGGGGTTGGAGAGGATGCAGCTCCGGATGTTTCTGGGGGTGGAGAGGGTGCAGCTCGGGTAGTTTCTGTGTGTGGAGAGGGTGCAGCTCAGGTAGTTTCTGGGGCTGGAGAGGATGCAGCTCCGGTTGTTTCTGGGGGTGGAGAGGGTGCAGCTCGGGTAATTTCAGGGGGTGGAGAGGGTGCAGCTCCGGCAGTTTCTGGGGATGGAGAGGGTGCAGCTTGGGTAGTTTCTGGGGGTGGAGAGGATGCAGCTTCGGTAGTTTCTGGGGATGTAGAGGCTGCAGCTCGGGTAGTTTCTGGGGATGGAGAGGGTGCAGCTCGGGTAGTTTCTGGGGATGGAGAGCCTGAGCTTGGGTAGTTTCTTGGGATGGAGAGGGTGCAGCTCGGGCTGGTTCTTGGGATGGAGAGGCTGCAGCTCAGACAGTTTCTGGGGATGGAGAGGGTGCAGCTCGGGTAGTTTCTGGCGTTGGAGAGGGTGCAGCTCCGGTAGTTTCTGGGGTTGGAGAGGGTGCAACTCGGGCAGGTTCTGGGGTTGGAGAGGGTGCAGCTCGGGTAGTTTCTGGGGTTGGAGAGGGTGCAGCTCGGGTAGTTTCTGGGGATGGAGAGGCTGGAGCTTGGGTAGTTTCTTGGGATGGAGAGGGTGCAGCTCGGGCAGGTTCTTGGGATGGAGAGGGTGCAGCTCAGACCGTTTCTGGGGATGGTGAGGGTGCAGCTCGGGTAGTTTCTGGCGTTGGAGAGGGTGCAGCTCGGGTAGTTTCAGGGGTTGGAGAGGGTGCTGCTCGGGCAGGTTCTGGGGTTGGAGAGGGTGCAGCTCGGGTAGTTTCTGGGGTTGGAGAGGGTGCAGCTCGGGTAGTTTCTGGAAATGTAGACGGCGCAGCTCAGTTAGTTTCTGGGGATGTAGAGCGTTCAGCTCGGGTTGTTTCTGGGGATGGAGTGGCTGGACCTCGGACAGTTTCTGGTTGGAGAGGGTGCAGCTCGGACCGTTTCTGGGGGTGGAGAGGGTGCAGCTCGGGTAGTTTCTGGGGATGGATAGGGTGCAGCTCGGACAGTTTCTGGGGGTGGAGAGGGTGCAGCTCGGGTAGTTTCTGGGGATGGAGTGGGTGCAGCTCGTGTAGTTTCTGGGGGTGGAGAGGGTGCAGCTCGGGTAGTTTCTGGGGATGGATAGGGTGCAGCTCGGGTAGTTTCTGGGGGTGGAGAGGGTGCAGCTCAGACAGTTTTTGAGGTTGGAGAGTGTGCAGCTCGGACAGCTTCTGGAGGTGGAGAGGGTGCAGCTTGGGTAGTTTCTGGGGTTGGAGAGGGTACAGATCTGGGAGTTCCTGGGTTGGAGAGGATGCAGCTCGGGTAGTTCCTGGTGGTGCAGAGTGTGCTGCTCGGGTAGATCCTGGGGGTGGAGAGGTAGCATCTCGGGTAGTTTCTGGGGGTAGAGAAGGTGCAGCTCAGACAGTTTCTGGGGGTGGCGACGGTGCGGATCGGGCAGTTTCTGGGAGTGGAGAGGGTGCAGCTCGGGCAGGTTCTGGGGTTGGAGAGGGTGCAGCTCGGGATGTTTCTGGGGATGGAGAGGGTGCAGCTTGCACATTTTCTGTGGGTGGAGAGGGTGCAGCTCGGGTAGCTTCTCGGGGTGGAGATGGTGCAGCTCGGGTAGTTTCTGGGGATGGAGAGGGTACAGCTTGGGTAGTTTCTGGGGGTGGAGAGGGTGCAGCTCGGACATTTTGTGGGGGTGGTGAGGGTGCAGCTCGGGTAGTTTCTGGAAATGGAGAGGGTGCAGCTCGGGTAGTTTCTGGGGATGGAGAGGGTGCAGCTCGGGCAGTTTCTGGGGATGGAGAGGGTGCAGCTCGGGTAGTTTCTGGGTTTGGAGAGGGTGCAGTTCGGGCAGTTTTTGGGTTTGTAGAGGGTGCAACTCGGTTAGTTTCTGGGGGTGGAGAGGCTGCAGCTCGGGAAGTTTCTGGGGGTGGAGAGGGTGCAGCTCCAGCAGTTTCTGGGGTTGGAGAGGGTGCAGCTCGGGTAGTTTCTGTGTTTGGAGAGGCTGCAGCTCGGGTAGTTTCTGGGGTGGAGCATGAGCTGCTCGGGTAGTTTCTGGGAATGGAGAGGGTGCAGCTCGGGTAGGTTCTGGGTTTGGAGAAGGTGCAAGTGGGTAGTTTCTGGGTTTGGAGAGGGTGCAGTTCGGGTATTTTCTGGAGATGGAGAGGGTGCAGCTCGGGGAGTTTCTGGGGGTGGAGAGGGTGCAGCTCGGGATGTTTCTGGGGATGGATAGGCTGCAGCTCGGACAGTTTTTGGGGGTGGAGAGGCTGCAGCTCAGACAGTTTCTGGGGTTGGAGTGGGTGCAGCTCGGACAGCTTCTGGGGGTGGAGAGGGTGCAGCTTGGGTAGTTTCTGGGGTTGCAGAGGCTACAGCTCGGGTAGTTCCTGGGGGTGGAGAGGGTGCAGCTCGGGTAGTTTCTGGGGGTGGTGAGTGTGCTGCTCGGGTAGTTTCTGGGGATGGAGCGGGTGCAGCTCGGGATGTTTCTGGGGATGGAGAGGCTGCAGCTCGGACAGTTTCTGGGGGTGGAGAGGGTGCAGCTCGGTTAGTTACATTAATGTGGAGAGGGTGCAGCTTGGGTAGTTTCTGGGGATGGAGAGGCTGCAGCTCGGGTAGTTTCTGGGGATGGAGAGGGTGCAGCTCGGGTAGTTTCTGGGGATGGAGAGGCTGCAGCTTGGATAGTTTCTTGGGATGGAAAGGGTGCAGCTCGGGCAGGTTCTTGTGTTGGAGAGGGTGCAGCTCAGGTAGTTTCTGGGGATGGAGAGGGTGCAGCTCGGACAGTTTCTGGTGTTGGAGACGATGCAGCTCGGGTAGTTTCAGGTGTTGGAGAGGGTGCAGCTCAGGTAGTTTCTGTTTTTGGAGAGGGTGCAGCTCGGGTAGTTTCTGGGGATGGCGAGGGTGCAGCTTGGACAGTTTCTGGGGTTGGAGAGGGTGCAGCTCGGTTATTTTCTGGGGGTGGTGAGGGTGCATCTCGGGTAGTTTCTGGGGTTGGAGAGGTTGCAACTCGGGTAGTTTCTGGTGTTGGAGAGGGTGCAGCTCAGGTAGTTTCTGGTGTTGGAGAAGGTGCAGCTCGGGTACTTTCTGGGGTTGGAGAGGGTGCACCTTGGGTAGTTTCTGGGGATGGAGCGGGTGCAGCTCGGACAGTTTCTGGGGTTGGTGAGGGTGCAACTCGGGTATTTTCTGGGGATGGAGAGGGTGCAGCTCGGGGAGTTTCTGGGGATGGAGAGGGTGCGGCTCCGGTAGTGTCTGTGGTTGGAGAGGGTGCAGCTCATGTAGTTTCTAGGTATGGTGAGGGTGCAGCTCGGGTAGTTTCTGGGAATGGAGAGGGTTAAGCTCCCGTAGTTTCTGGGGGTTGAGAGGGAGCATCTGCGGTAGTTTCTGGGGTTGGAGAGGGTGCAGCTTCGGTAGTTTCTGGGGGTGGAGAGGGTGCAGCTCGAGTAGTTTCTGGGGGTGGAGAGGGTGCAGCTCCGGTAGTTTCTGGTGTTGGAGAGGGTGCAGCTCGGCGAGTTTCTGGGGGTGGTGAGGGTGCAGCTCAGGTAGTTTTGAGGGTGGAGAGGGTGCAGCTCGGGTAGTTTCTGGGGATGGATAGGGTGCAGCTCGGGTAGTTTCTGGGGTTGGAGAGGATGCAACTCCGGATGTTTCTGGGGGTGGAGAGGGTGCAGCTCGTGTAGTTTCTGGGTGTGGAGAGGGTGCAGCTCGGGTAGTTTCTGGGGATGGAGAGGGTGCTGCTCGCGTAGTTTCAGGGGATGGAGTGGGTGCAGCTCGGGTAGTTTCTGGGGATGGAGAGGCTGGAGCTTGGGTAGTATCTTGGGATGGAGAGGGTGCAGCTCAGACAGTTTCTGGGGATGGAGAGGGTGCAGCTCGGGTAGTTTCTGGCGTTGGAGAGGGTGCAGCTCGGGTAGTTTCAGGGGTTGGAGAGGGTGCTGCTCGGGCAGGTTCTGGGGTTGGAGAGGGTGCAGCTCGGGTAGTTTCTGGGGTTGGAGAGGGTGCAGCTCGGGTAGTTTCTGGAAATGTAGACGGTGCAGCTCAGTTAGTTTCTGGGGATGTAGAGCGTTCAGCTCGGGTTGTTTCTGGGGATGGAGTGGCTGGACCTCGGACAGTTTCTGGTTGGAGAGGGTGCAGCTCGGACCGTTTCTGGGGGTGGAGAGGATGCAGCTCGGGTAGTTTCTGGGGATGGATAGGGTGCAGCTCGGACAGTTTCTGGGGGTGGAGAGGGTGCAGCTCGGGTAGTTTCTGGGGATGGAGTGGGTGCAGCTCGGGTAGTTTCTGGGGGTGGAGAGGGTGCAGCTCGGGTTGCTTCTGGAGATGCAGAGAGTGCAGCTCGGGTAGTTTCTGGGGATGGAGAGGGTGCAGCTCGGGTAGTTTCTGGGGATGGATAGGGTGCAGCTCGGGTAGTTTCTGGGGGTGGAGATGGTGCAGCTTGGATAGTTTCTTGGGATGGAAAGGGTGCAGCTCGGGCAGGTTCTTGTGTTGGAGAGGGTGCAGCTCAGGTAGTTTCTGGGGATGGAGAGGGTGCAGCTCGGACAGTTTCTGGTGTTGGAGACGATGCAGCTCGGGTAGTTTCTGGTGTTGGAGAGGGTGCAGCTCAGGTAGTTTCTGGTTTTGGAGAGGGTGCAGCTCGGGTAGTTTCTGGGGAAGGCGAGGTTGCAGCTTGGACAGTTTCTGGGGTTGGAGAGGGTGCAGCTCGGTTATTTTCTGGGGGTGGTGAGGGTGCATCTCGGGTAGTTTCTGGGGTTGGAGAGGTTGCAGCTCGGGTAGTTTCTGGTGTTGGAGAGGGTGCAGCTCAGGTAGTTTCTGGTGTTGGAGAAGGTGCAGCTCGGGTACTTTCTGGGGTTGGAGAGGGTGCACCTCGGGTAGTTTCTGGGGATGGAGCGGGTGCAGCTCGGACAATTTCTGGGGTTGGTGAGGGTGCAGCTCGGGTATTTTCTGGGGATGGAGAGGGTGCAGCTCGGGGAGTTTCTGGGGATGGAGAGGGTGCGGCTCCGGTAGTGTCTGTGGTTGGAGAGGGTGCAGCTCATGTAGTTTCTAGGTATGGTGAGGGTGCAGCTCGGGTAGTTTCTGGGCATGGAGAGGGTGCAGCTCCCGTAGTTTCTGGGGGTTGAGAGGGAGCAGCTGCGGTAGTTTCTGGGGTTGGAGAGGGTGCAGCTTCGGTAGTTTCTGGGGGTGGAGAGGGTGCAGCTCGAGTAGTTTCTGGAGGTGGAGAGGGTGCAGCTCCGGTAGTTTCTGGTGTTGGAGAGGGTGCAGCTCGGCTAGTTTCTGGGGGTGGAGAGGGTGCAGCTCGGGTAGTTTCTGGGGATGGATAGGGTGCAGCTCGGGTAGTTTCTGGGGTTGGAGAGGATGCAACTCCGGATGTTTCTGGGGGTGGAGAGGGTGCAGCTCGTGTAGTTTCTGGGTGTGGTGAGGGTGCAGCTCGGGTAGTTTCAGGGGATGGAGTGGGTGCAGCTCGGGTAGTTTCTGGGGATGGAGAGGCTGGAGCTTGGGTAGTTTCTTGGGATGGAGAGGGTGCAGCTCGGGCAGGTTCTTGGGATGGAGAGGGTGCAGCTCAGACAGTTTCTGGGGATGGAGAGGGTGCAGCTCGGGTAGTTTCTGGCGTTGGAGAGGGTGCAGCTCGGGTAGTTTCAGGGGTTGGAGAGGGTGCTGCTCGGGCAGGTTCTGGGGTTGGAGAGGGTGCAGCTCGGGTAGTTTCTGGGGTTGGAGAGGGTGCAGCTCGGGTAGTTTCTGGAAATGTAGACGGCGCAGCTCAGTTAGTTTCTGGGGATGTAGAGCGTTCAGCTCGGGTTGTTTCTGGGGATGGAGTGGCTGGACCTCGGACAGTTTCTGGTTGGAGAGGGTGCAGCTCGGACCGTTTCTGGGGGTGGAGAGGGTGCAGCTCGGGTAGTTTCTGGGGATGGATAGGGTGCAGCTCGGACAGTTTCTGGGGGTGGAGAGGGTGCAGCTCGGGTAGTTTCTGGGGATGGAGTGGGTGCAGCTCGGGTTTTTTCTGGGGGTGGAGAGGGTGCAGCTCGGGTAGTTTCTGGGGATGGATAGGGTGCAGCTCGGGTAGTTTCTGGGGGTGGAGAGGGTGCAGCTCAGACAGTTTTTGAGGTTGGAGAGTGTGCAGCTCGGACAGCTTCTGGAGGTGGAGAGGGTGCAGCTTGGGTAGTTTCTGGGGTTGGAGAGGGTACAGATCTGGGAGTTCCTGGGTTGGAGAGGATGCAGCTCGGGTAGTTCCTGGTGGTGCAGAGTGTGCTGCTCGGTAGATCCTGGGGGTGGAGAGGTAGCATCTCGGGTAGTTTCTGGGGGTAGAGAAGGTGCAGCTCAGACAGTTTCTGGGGGTGGCGACGGTGCGGATCGGGCAGTTTCTGGGAGTGGAGAGGGTGCAGCTCGGGCAGGTTCTGGGGTTGGAGAGGGTGCAGCTCGGGATGTTTCTGGAGATGGAGAGGGTGCAGCTTGCACATTTTCTGTGGGTGGAGAGGGTGCAGCTCGGGTAGCTTCTCGGGGTGGAGATGGTGCAGCTCGGGTAGTTTCTGGGGATGGAGAGGGTACAGCTTGGGTAGTTTCTGGGGGTGGAGAGGGTGCAGCTCGGACATTTTGTGGGGGTGGTGAGGGTGCAGCTCGGGTAGTTTCTGGAAATGGAGAGGGTGCAGCTCGGGTAGTTTCTGGGGATGGAGAGGGTGCAGCTCGGGCAGTTTCTGGGGATGGAGAGGGTGCAGCTCGGATAGTTTCTGGGTTTGGAGAGGGTGCAGTTCGGGCAGTTTTTGGGTTTGTAGAGGGTGCAACTCGGTTAGTTTCTGGGGGTGGAGAGGCTGCAGCTCGGGAAGTTTCTGGGGGTGGAGAGGGTGCAGCTCCAGCAGTTTCTGGGGTTGGAGAGGGTGCGGCTCGGGTAGTTTCTGTGGTTGGAGAGGCTGCAGCTCGGGTTGTTTCTGGGGTGGAGCATGAGCTGCTCGGGTAGTTTCTGGGAATGGAGAGGGTGCAGCTCGGGTAGGTTCTGGGTTTGGAGAAGGTGCAAGTGGGTAGTTTCTGGGTTTGGAGAGGGTGCAGCTCGGGTATTTTCTGGAGATGGAGAGGGTGCAGCTCGGGGAGTTTCTGGGGGTGGAGAGGGTGCAGCTCGGGATGTTTCTGGGGATGGAGAGGCTGCAGCTCGGACAGTTTCTGGGGGTGGAGAGGGTGCAGCTCGGTTAGTTACATTAATGTGGAGAGGGTGCAGCTTGGGTAGTTTCTGGGGATGGAGAGGCTGCAGCTCGGGTAGTTTCTGGGGATGGAGAGGGTGCAGCTCGGGTAGTTTCTGGGGATGGAGAGGCTGCAGCTTGGATAGTTTCTTGGGATGGAAAGGGTGCAGCTCGGGCAGGTTCTTGTGTTGGAGAGGGTGCAGCTCAGGTAGTTTCTGGGGATGGAGAGGGTGCAGCTCGGACACTTTCTGGTGTTGGAGACGATGCAGCTCGGGTAGTTTCTGGTGTTGGAGAGGGTGCAGCTCAGGTAGTTTCTGGTTTTGGAGAGGGTGCAGCTCGGGTAGTTTCTGGGGATGGCGAGGGTGCAGCTTGGACAGTTTCTGGGGTTGGAGAGGGTGCAGCTCGGTTATTTTCAGGGGGTGGTGAGGGTGCATCTCGGGTAGTTTCTGGGGTTGGAGAGGTTGCAGCTCGGGTAGTTTCTGGTGTTGGAGAGGGTGCAGCTCAGGTAGTTTCTGATGTTGGAGAAGGTGCAGCTCGGGTACTTTCTAGGGTTGGAGAGGGTGCACCTCGGGTAGTTTCTGGGGATGGAGCGGGTGCAGCTCGGACAGTTTCTGGGGTTGGTGAAGGTGCAACTCGGGTATTTTCTGGGGATGGAGAGGGTGCAGCTCGGGGAGTTTCTGGGGATGGAGAGGGTGCGGCTCCGGTAGTGTCTGTGGTTGGAGAGGGTGCAGCTCATGTAGTTTCTAGGTATGGTGAGGGTGCAGCTCGGGTAGTTTCTGGGAATGGAGAGGGTGCAGCTCCCGTAGTTTCTGGGGGTTGAGAGGGAGCAGCTGCGGTAGTTTCTGGGGTTGGAGAGGGTGCAGCTTCGGTAGTTTCTGGGGGTGGAGAGGGTGCAGCTCGAGTAGTTTCTGGGGGTGGAGAGGGTGCAGCTCGGCTAGTTTCTGGGGGTGGTGAGGGTGCAGCTCAGGTAGTTTTGAGGGTGGAGAGGGTGCAGCTCGGGTAGTTTCTGGGGATGGATAGGGTGCAGCTCGGGTAGTTTCTGGGGTTGGAGAGGATGCAACTCCGGATGTTTCTGGGGGTGGAGAGGGTGCAGCTCGTGTAGTTTCTGGGTGTGGAGAGGGTGCAGCTCGGGTAGTTTCTGGGGATGGAGAGGGTGCTGCTCGCGTAGTTTCAGGGGATGGAGTGGGTGCAGCTCGGGTAGTTTCTGGGGATGGAGAGGCTGGAGCTTGGGTAGTTTCTTGGGATGGAGAGGGTGCAGCTCGGGCAGGTTCTTGGGATGGAGAGGGTGCAGCTCAGACAGTTTCAGGGGATGGAGAGGGTGCAGTTCGGGTAGTTTTTGGCGTTGGAGAGGGTGCAGCTCGGGTAGTTTCAGGGGTTGGAGAGGGTGCTGCTCGGGCAGGTTCTGGGGTTGGAGAGGGTGCAGCTCGGGTAGTTTCTGGGGTTGGAGAGGGTGCAGCTCGGGTAGTTTCTGGAAATGTAGACGGCGCAGCTCAGTTAGTTTCTGGGGATGTAGAGCGTTCAGCTCGGGTTGTTTCTGGGGATGGAGTGGCTGGACCTCGGACAGTTTCTGGTTGGAGAGGGTGCAGCTCGGACCGTTTCTGGGGGTGGAGAGGGTGCAGCTCGGGTAGTTTCTGGGGATGGATAGGGTGCAGCTCGGACAGTTTCTGGGGGTGGAGAGGGTGCAGCTCGGGTAGTTTCTGGGGATGGAGTGGGTGCAGCTCGGGTAGTTTCTGGGGGTGGAGAGGGTGCAGCTCGGGTTGCTTCTGGAGATGCAGAGAGTGCAGCTCGGGTAGTTTCTGGGGGTGGAGAGGGTGCAGATCGGGTAGTTTCTGGGGATGGATAGGGTGCAGCTCGGGTAGTTTCTGGGGGTGGAGAGGGTGCAGCTCAGACAGTTTTTGAGGTTGGAGAGGGTGCAGCTCGGACAGCTTCTGGAGGTGGAGAGGGTGCAGCTTGGGTAGTTTCTGGGGTTGGAGAGGGTACAGATCTGGGAGTTCCTGGGTTGGAGAGGATGCAGCTCGGGTAGTTCCTGGTGGTGCAGAGTGTGCTGCTCGGGTAGATCCTGGGGGTGGAGAGGTAGCATCTCGGGTAGTTTCTGGGGGTAGAGAAGGTGCAGCTCAGACAGTTTCTGGGGGTGGCGACGGTGCAGATCGGGCAGTTTCTGGGAGTGGAGAGGGTGCAGCTCGGGCAGGTTCTGGGGTTGGAGAGGGTGCAGCTCGGGATGTTTCTGGGGATGGAGAGGGTGCAGCTTGCACATTTTCTGTGGGTGGAGAGGGTGCAGCTCGGGTAGCTTCTCGGGGTGGAGATGGTTCAGCTCGGGTAGTTTCTGGGGATGGAGAGGGTACAGATTGGGTTGTTTCTGGGGGTGGAGAGGGTGCAGCCTGGACATTTTGTGGGGGTGGTGAGGGTGCAGCTCGGGTAGTTTCTGGAAATGGAGAGGGTGCAGCTCGGGTAGTTTCTGGGGATGGAGAAGGTGCAGCTCGGGCAGTTTCTGAGGATGGAGAGGGTGCAGCTCGGGTAGTTTCTGGGTTTGGAGAGGGTGCAGTTCGGGCAGTTTTTGGGTTTGTAGAGGGTGCAACTCGGTTAGTTTCAGGGGGTGGAGAGGCTGCAGCTCGGGAAGTTTCTGGGGGTGGAGAGGGTGCAGCTCCAGCAGTTTCTGGGGTTGGAGAGGGTGCAGCTCGGGTAGTTTCTGTGTTTGGTGAGGCTGCAGCTCGGGTTGTTTCTGGGGTGGAGCATGAGCTGCTCGGGTAGTTTCTGGGAATGGAGAGGGTGCAGCTCGGGTAGGTTCTGGGTTTGGAGAAGGTGCAAATGGGTAGTTTCTGGGTTTGGAGAGGGTGCAGCTCGGGTAGTTTCTGGGTTTGGAGAGGCTGCAGCTTGGGTAGTTTCTGGGGTGGAGCGGGTGCTGCTCGGGTAGTTTCTGGGAATGGAGAGGGTGCAGCTCGGGTAGTTTCTGGGTTTGGAGAGGGTGCAGCTCGGGTAGTTTCTGGGTTTGGAGAGTGTGCAGCTCGGGTAGTTTCTGGGGGTGGTGAGGGTGCAGCTCGGGTAGTTTCTGGGGATGGAGTGGGTGCAGCTCGGGTAGTTTCTGGGGGTGGAGAGGGTGCAGCTCGGGTTGCTTCTGGAGATGCAGAGAGTGCAGCTTGGGTAGTTTCTGGGGGTGGAGAGGGTGCAGATCGGGTAGTTTCTGGGGATAGATAGGGTGCAGCTCGGGTAGTTTCTGGGGGTGGAGAGGGTGCAGCTCAGACAGTTTTTGAGGTTGGAGAGGGTGCAGCTCGGACAGCTTCTGGAGGTGGAGAGGGTGCAGCTTGGGTAGTTTCTGGGGTTGGAGAGGGTACAGATCTGGGAGTTCCTGGGTTGGAGAGGATGCAGCTCGGGTAGTTCCTGGTGGTGCAGAGTGTGCTGCTCGGGTAGATCCTGGGGGTGGAGAGGTAGCATCTCGGGTAGTTTCTGGGGGTAGAGAAGGTGCAGCTCAGACAGTTTCTGGGGGTGGCGACGGTGCAGATCGGGCAGTTTCTGGGAGTGGTGAGGGTGCTGCAAGGGTAGTTTCTGGGGATGGAGAGGGTGCAGCTCGGGATGTTTCAGGGGATGGAGAGGGTGCAGCTCAGGTAGTTTCTGGTGTTGGAGAAGGTGCAGCTCGGGTACTTTCTGGGGTTGGAGAGGGTGCACCTCGGGTAGTTTCTGGGGATGGAGCGGGTGCAGCTCGGACAGTTTCTGGGGTTGGTAAGGGTGCAGCTCGGGTATTTTCTGGGGATGGAGAGGGTGCAGCTCGGGGAGTTTCTGGGGATGGAGAGGGTGCGGCTCCGGTAGTGTCTGTGGTTGGAAAGGGTGCAGCTCATGTAGTTTCTAGGTATGGTGAGGGTGCAGCTCGGCTAGTTTCTGGGAATGGAGAGGGTGCAGCTCCCGTAGTTTCTGGGGGTTGAGAGGGAGCAGCTGCGGTAGTTTCTGGGGTTGGAGAGGGTGCAGCTTCGGTAGTTTCTGGGGGTAGAGAGGGTGCAGCTCGAGTAGTTTCTGGGGGTGGAGAGGGTGCAGCTCCGGTAGTTTCTGGTGTTGGAGAGGGTGCAGCTCGGCTAGTTTCTGGGGGTGGAGAGGGTGCAGCTCGGGTAGTTTCTGGGGATGGATAGGGTGCAGCTCGGGTAGTTTCTGGGGTTGGAGAGTATGCAACTCCGGATGTTTCTGGGGGTGGAGAGGGTGCAGCTCGGGTAGTTTCTGGGTGTGGAGAGGGTGCAGCTCGGGTAGTTTCTGGGGATGGAGAGGGTGCTGCTCGCGTAGTTTCAGGGGATGGAGTGGGTGCAGCTCGGGTTGTTTCTGGGGATGGAGAGGCTGGAGCTTGGGTAGTTTCTTGGGATGGAGAGGGTGCAGCTCGGGCAGGTTCTTGGGATGGAGAGGGTGCAGCTCAGACAGTTTCTGGGGATGGAGAGGGTGCAGCTCGGGTAGTTTCTGGCGTTGGAGAGGGTGCAGCTCGGGTAGTTTCAGGGGTTGGAGAGGGTGCTGCTCGGGCAGGTTCTGGGGTTGGAGAGGGTGTAGCTCGGGTAGTTTCTGGGGTTGGAGAGGGTGCAGCTCGGGTAGTTTCTGGAAATGTAGACGGCGCAGCTCAGTTAGTTTCTGGGGATGTAGAGCGTTCAGCTCGGGTTGTTTCTGGGGATGGAGTGGCTGGACCTCGGACAGTTTCTGGTTGGAGAGGGTGCAGCTCGGACCGTTTCTGGGGGTGGAGAGGGTGCAGCTCGGGTAGTTTCTGGGGATGGATAGGGTGCAGCTCGGACAGTTTCTGGGGGTGCAGAGGGTGCAGCTCGGGTAGTTTCTGGGGATGGAGTGGGTGCAGCTCGGGTAGTTTCTGGGGGTGGAGAGGGTGCAGCTCGGGTAGTTTCTGGGGATGGATAGGGTGCAGCTCGGGTAGTTTCTGGGGGTGGAGAGGGTGCAGCTCAGACAGTTTTTAAGGTTGGAGAGGGTGCAGCTCGGACAGCTTCTGGAGGTGGAGAGGGTGCAGCTTGGGTAGTTTCTGGGGTTGGAGAGGGTACAGATCTGGTAGTTCCTGGGTTGGAGAGGATGCAGCTCGGGTAGTTCCTGGTGGTGCAGAGTGTGCTGCTCGGGTAGATCCTGGGGGTGGAGAGGTAGCATCTCGGGTAGTTTCTGGGGGTAGAGAAGGTGCAGCTCAGACAGTTTCTGGGGGTGGCGACGGTGCGGATCGGGCAGTTTCTGGGAGTGGAGAGGGTGCAGCTCGGGCAGGTTCTGGGGTTGGAGAGGGTGCAGCTCGGGATGTTTCTGGGGATGGAGAGGGTGCAGCTTGCACATTTTCTGTGGGTGGAGAGGGTGCAGCTCGGGTAGCTTCTCGGGGTGGAGATGGTGCAGCTCGGGTAGTTTCTGGGGATGGAGAGGGTACAGCTTGGGTAGTTTCTGGGGGTGGAGAGGGTGCAGCTCGGACATTTTGTGGGGGTGGTGAGGGTGCAGCTCGGGTAGTTTCTGGAAATGGAGAGGGTGCAGCTCGGGTAGTTTCTGGGGATGGAGAGGGTGCAGCTCGGGCAGTTTCTGGGGATGGAGAGGGTGCAGCTCGGGTAGTTTCTGGGTTTGGAGAGGGTGCAGTTCGGGCAGTTTTTGGGTTTGTAGAGGGTGCAACTCGGTTAGTTTCTGGGGGTGGAGAGGCTGCAGCTCGGGAAGTTTCTGGGGATGGAGAGGGTGCAGCTCCAGCAGTTTCTGGGGTTGGAGAGGGTGCAGCTCGGGTAGTTTCTGTGTTTGGAGAGGCTGCAGCTCGGGTAGTTTCTGGGGTGGAGCATGAGCTGCTCGGGTAGTTTCTGGGAATGGAGAGGGTGCAGCTCGGGTATTTTCTGGAGATGGAGAGGGTGCAGCTCGGGGAGTTTCTGGGGGTGGAGAGGGTTCAGCTCGGGATGTTTCTGGGGATGGATAGGCTGCAGCTCGGACAGTTTTTGGGGGTGGAGAGGCTGCAGCTCAGACAGTTTCTGGGGTTGGAGTGGTTGCAGCACGGACAGCTTCTGGGGGTGGAGAGGGTGCAGCTTGGGTAGTTCCTGGGGGTGGAGAGGGTGCAGCTCGGGTAGTTTCTGGGGGTGGTAAGTGTGCTGCTCGGGTAGTTTCTGGGGATGGAGCGGGTGCAGCTCGGGATGTTTCTGGGGATGGAGAGGCTGCAGCTCGGACAGTTTCTGGGGGTGGAGAGGGTGCAGCTCGGTTAGTTACATTAATGTGGAGAGGGTGCAGCTTGGGTAGTTTCTGGGGATGGAGAGGCTGCAGCTCGGGTAGTTTCTGGGGATGGAGAGGGTGCAGCTCGGGTAGTTTCTGGGGATGGAGAGGCTGCAGCTTGGATAGTTTCTTGGGATGGAAAGGGTGCAGCTCGGGCAGGTTCTTGTGTTGGAGAGGGTGCAGCTCAGGTAGTTTCTGGGGATGGAGAGGGTGCAGCTCGGACAGTTTCTGGTGTTGGAGACGATGCAGCTCGGGTAGTTTCTGGTGTTGGAGAGGGTGCAGCTCAGGTAGTTTCTGGTTTTGGAGAGGGTGCAGCTCGGGTAGTTTCTGGGGATGGCGAGGGTGCAGCTTGGACAGTTTCTGGGGTTGGAGAGGGTGCAGCTCTGTTATTTTCTGGGGGTGGTGAGGGTGCATCTTGGGTAGTTTCTGGGGTTGGAGAGGTTCCAGCTCGGGTAGTTTCTGGTGTTGGAGAGGGTGCAGCTCAGGTAGTTTCTGGTGTTGGAGAAGGTGCAGCTCGGGTACTTTCTGGGGTTGGAGAGGGTGCACCTCGGGTAGTTTCTGGGGATGGAGCGGGTGCAGCTCGGACAGTTTCTGGGGTTGGTGAGGGTGCAACTCGGGTATTTTCTGGGGATGGAGAGGGTGCAGCTCGGGGAGTTTCTGGGGATGGAGGGTGCGGCTCCGGTAGTGTCTGTGGTTGGAGAGGGTGCAGCTCATGTAGTTTCGAGGTATGGTGAGGGTGCAGCTCGGGTAGTTTCTGGGAATGGAGAGGGTGCAGTTCCCGTAGTTTCTGGGGGTTGAGAGGGAGCAGCTGCGGTAGTTTCTGGGGTTGGAGAGGGTGCAGCTTCGGTAGTTTCTGGGGGTGGAGAGGGTGCAGCTCGAGAAGTTTCTGGGGGTGGAGAGGGTGCAGCTCCGGTAGTTTCTGGTGTTGGAGAGGGTGCAGCTCGGCTAGTTTCTGGGGGTGGTGAGGGTGCAGCTCAGGTAGTTTTGAGGGTGGAGAGGGTGCAGCTCGGGTAGTTTCTGGGGATGGATAGGGTGCAGCTCGGGTAGTTTCTGGGGTTGGAGAGGATGCAACTCCGGATGTTTCTGGGGGTGGAGAGGGTGCAGCTTGGGTAGTTTCTGGGGATGGAGAGGGTGCTGCTCGCGTAGTTTCAGGGGATGGAGTGGGTGCAGCTCGGGTAGTTTCTGGGGATGGAGAGGCTGGAGCTTGGGTAGTTTCTTGGGATGGAGAGGGTGCAGCTCGGGCAGGTTCTTGGGATGGAGAGGGTGCAGCTCAGACAGTTTCTGGGGATGGAGAGGGTGCAGCTCGGGTAGTTTCTGGCGTTGGAGAGGGTGCAGCTCGGGTAGTTTCAGGGGTTGGAGAGGGTGCTGCTCGGGCAGGTTCTGGGGTTGGAGAGGGTGCAGCTCGGGTAGTTTCTGGGGTTGGAGAGGGTGCAGCTCGGGTAGTTTCTGGAAATGTAGACGGCGCAGCTCAGTTAGTTTCTGGGGATGTAGAGCGTTCAGCTCGGGTTGTTTCTGGGGATGGAGTGGCTGGACCTCGGACAGTTTCTGGTTGGAGAGGGTGCAGCTCGGACCGTTTCTGGGGGTGGAGAGGGTGCAGCTCGGGTAGTTTCTGGGGATGGGTAGGGTGCAGCTCGGACAGTTTCTGGGGGTGGAGAGGGTGCAGCTCGGGTAGTTTCTGGGGATGGAGTGGGTGCAGCTCGGGTAGTTTCTGGGGGTGGAGAGGGTGCAGCTCGGGTTGCTTCTAGAGATGCAGAGAGTGCAGCTCGGGGAGTTTCTGGGGGTGGAGAGGGTGCAGCTCGGGTAGTTTCTGGGGATGGATAGGGTGCAGCTCGGGTAGTTTCTGGGGGTGGAGAGGGTGCAGCTCAGACAGTTTTTGAGGTTGGAGAGGATGCAGCTCGGACAGTTTCTGGAGGTGGAGAGGGTGCAGCTTGGGTAGTTTCTGGGGTTGGAGAGGGTACAGATCTGGGAGTTCCTGGGTTGGAGAGGATGCAGCTCGCGTAGTTCCTGGTGGTGCAGAGTGTGCTGCTCGGGTAGATCCTGGGGGTGGAGAGGTAGCATCTCGGGTAGTTTCTGGGGGTAGAGAAGGTGCAGCTCAGACAGTTTCTGGGGGTGGCGACGGTGCAGATCGGGCAGTTTCTGGGAGTGGAGAGGGTGCAGCTCGGGCAGGTTCTGGGGTTGGAGAGGGTGCAGCTCGGGATGTTTCTGGGGATGGAGAGGGTGCAGCTTGCACATTTTCTGTGGGTGGAGAGGGTGCAGCTCGGGTAGCTTCTCGGGGTGGAGATGGTGCAGCTCGGGTAGTTTCTGGGGATGGAGAGGGTACAGATTGTGTAGTTTCTGGGGGTGGAGAGGGTGCAGCTCGGACATTTTGTGGGGGTGGTGAGGGTGCAGCTCGGGTAGTTTCTGGAAATGGAGAGGGTGCAGCTCGGGTAGTTTCTGGGGATGGAGAGGGTGCAGCTCGGGCAGTTTCTGGGGATGGAGAGGGTGCAGCTCGGGTAGTTTCTGGGTTTGGAGAGGGTGCAGTTCGGGCAGTTTTTGGGTTTGTAGAGGGTGCAACTCGGTTAGTTTCAGGGGGTGGAGAGGCTGCAGCTCGGGAAGTTTCTGGGGGTGGAGAGGGTGCAGCTCCAGCAGTTTCTGGGGTTGGAGAGGGTGCAGCTCGGGATGTTTCTGGGGATGGATAGGCTGCAGCTCGGACAGTTTTTGGGGGTGGAGAGGCTGCAGCTCAGACAGTTTCTGGGGTTGGAGTGGTTGCAGCACGGACAGCTTCTGGGGGTGGAGAGGGTGCAGCTTGGGTAGTTCCTGGGGGTGGAGAGGGTGCAGCTCGGGTAGTTTCTGGGGGTGGTAAGTGTGCTGCTCGGGTAGTTTCTGGGGATGGAGCGGGTGCAGCTCGGGATGTTTCTGGGGATGGAGAGGCTGCAGCTCGGACAGTTTCTGGGGGTGGAGAGGGTGCAGCTCGGTTAGTTACATTAATGTGGAGAGGGTGCAGCTTGGGTAGTTTCTGGGGATGGAGAGGCTGCAGCTCGGGTAGTTTCTGGGGATGGAGAGGGTGCAGCTCGGGTAGTTTCTGGGGATGGAGAGGCTGCAGCTTGGATAGTTTCTTGGGATGGAAAGGGTGCAGCTCGGGCAGGTTCTTGTGTTGGAGAGGGTGCAGCTCAGGTAGTTTCTGGGGATGGAGAGGGTGCAGCTCGGACAGTTTCTGGTGTTGGAGACGATGCAGCTCGGGTAGTTTCTGGTGTTGGAGAGGGTGCAGCTCAGGTAGTTTCTGGTTTTGGAGAGGGTGCAGCTCGGGTAGTTTCTGGGGATGGCGAGGGTGCAGCTTGGACAGTTTCTGGGGTTGGAGAGGGTGCAGCTCTGTTATTTTCTGGGGGTGGTGAGGGTGCATCTCGGGTAGTTTCTGGGGTTGGAGAGGTTGCAGCTCGGGTAGTTTCTGGTGTTGGAGAGGGTGCAGCTCAGGTAGTTTCTGGTGTTGGAGAAGGTGCAGCTCGGGTACTTTCTGGGGTTGGAGAGGGTGCACCTCGGGTAGTTTCTGGGGATGGAGCGGGTGCAGCTCGGACAGTTTCTGGGGTTGGTGAGGGTGCAACTCGGGTATTTTCTGGGGATGGAGAGGGTGCAGCTCGGGGAGTTTCTGGGGATGGAGGGTGCGGCTCCGGTAGTGTCTGTGGTTGGAGAGGGTGCAGCTCATGTAGTTTCGAGGTATGGTGAGGGTGCAGCTCGGGTAGTTTCTGGGAATGGAGAGGGTGCAGTTCCCGTAGTTTCTGGGGGTTGAGAGGGAGCAGCTGCGGTAGTTTCTGGGGTTGGAGAGGGTGCAGCTTCGGTAGTTTCTGGGGGTGGAGAGGGTGCAGCTCGAGAAGTTTCTGGGGGTGGAGAGGGTGCAGCTCCGGTAGTTTCTGGTGTTGGAGAGGGTGCAGCTCGGCTAGTTTCTGGGGGTGGTGAGGGTGCAGCTCAGGTAGTTTTGAGGGTGGAGAGGGTGCAGCTCGGGTAGTTTCTGGGGATGGATAGGGTGCAGCTCGGGTAGTTTCTGGGGTTGGAGAGGATGCAACTCCGGATGTTTCTGGGGGTGGAGAGGGTGCAGCTTGGGTAGTTTCTGGGGATGGAGAGGGTGCTGCTCGCGTAGTTTCAGGGGATGGAGTGGGTGCAGCTCGGGTAGTTTCTGGGGATGGAGAGGCTGGAGCTTGGGTAGTTTCTTGGGATGGAGAGGGTGCAGCTCGGGCAGGTTCTTGGGATGGAGAGGGTGCAGCTCAGACAGTTTCTGGGGATGGAGAGGGTGCAGCTCGGGTAGTTTCTGGCGTTGGAGAGGGTGCAGCTCGGGTAGTTTCAGGGGTTGGAGAGGGTGCTGCTCGGGCAGGTTCTGGGGTTGGAGAGGGTGCAGCTCGGGTAGTTTCTGGGGTTGGAGAGGGTGCAGCTCGGGTAGTTTCTGGAAATGTAGACGGCGCAGCTCAGTTAGTTTCTGGGGATGTAGAGCGTTCAGCTCGGGTTGTTTCTGGGGATGGAGTGGCTGGACCTCGGACAGTTTCTGGTTGGAGAGGGTGCAGCTCGGACCGTTTCTGGGGGTGGAGAGGGTGCAGCTCGGGTAGTTTCTGGGGATGGGTAGGGTGCAGCTCGGACAGTTTCTGGGGGTGGAGAGGGTGCAGCTCGGGTAGTTTCTGGGGATGGAGTGGGTGCAGCTCGGGTAGTTTCTGGGGGTGGAGAGGGTGCAGCTCGGGTTGCTTCTAGAGATGCAGAGAGTGCAGCTCGGGGAGTTTCTGGGGGTGGAGAGGGTGCAGCTCGGGTAGTTTCTGGGGATGGATAGGGTGCAGCTCGGGTAGTTTCTGGGGGTGGAGAGGGTGCAGCTCAGACAGTTTTTGAGGTTGGAGAGGATGCAGCTCGGACAGTTTCTGGAGGTGGAGAGGGTGCAGCTTGGGTAGTTTCTGGGGTTGGAGAGGGTACAGATCTGGGAGTTCCTGGGTTGGAGAGGATGCAGCTCGCGTAGTTCCTGGTGGTGCAGAGTGTGCTGCTCGGGTAGATCCTGGGGGTGGAGAGGTAGCATCTCGGGTAGTTTCTGGGGGTAGAGAAGGTGCAGCTCAGACAGTTTCTGGGGGTGGCGACGGTGCAGATCGGGCAGTTTCTGGGAGTGGAGAGGGTGCAGCTCGGGCAGGTTCTGGGGTTGGAGAGGGTGCAGCTCGGGATGTTTCTGGGGATGGAGAGGGTGCAGCTTGCACATTTTCTGTGGGTGGAGAGGGTGCAGCTCGGGTAGCTTCTCGGGGTGGAGATGGTGCAGCTCGGGTAGTTTCTGGGGATGGAGAGGGTACAGATTGTGTAGTTTCTGGGGGTGGAGAGGGTGCAGCTCGGACATTTTGTGGGGGTGGTGAGGGTGCAGCTCGGGTAGTTTCTGGAAATGGAGAGGGTGCAGCTCGGGTAGTTTCTGGGGATGGAGAGGGTGCAGCTCGGGCAGTTTCTGGGGATGGAGAGGGTGCAGCTCGGGTAGTTTCTGGGTTTGGAGAGGGTGCAGTTCGGGCAGTTTTTGGGTTTGTAGAGGGTGCAACTCGGTTAGTTTCAGGGGGTGGAGAGGCTGCAGCTCGGGAAGTTTCTGGGGGTGGAGAGGGTGCAGCTCCAGCAGTTTCTGGGGTTGGAGAGGGTGCAGCTCGGGTAGTTTCTGTGTTTGGAGAGGCTGCAGCTCGGGTAGTTTCTGGGGTGGAGCATGAGCTGCTCGGGTAGTTTCTGGGAATGGAGAGGGTGCAGCTCGGGTAGGTTCTGGGTTTGGAGAAGGTGCAAGTGGGTAGTTTCTGGGTTTGGAGAGGGCGCAGCTCGGGTAGTTTCTGGGTTTGGAGAGGCTGCAGCTTGGGTAGTTTCTGGGGTGGAGCGGGTGCTGCTCGGGTAGTTTCTGGGAATGGAGAGGGTGCAGCTCGGGTAGTTTCTGGGTTTGGAGAGGGTGCAGCTCGGGTAGTTTCTGGGTTTGGAGAGTGTGCAGCTCGGGTAGTTTCTGGGGGTGGTGAGGGTGCTGCTAGGGTAGTTTCTGGGGATGGAGAGGGTGCAGTTCGGGTAGTTTCTGGGGATGGAGAGGGTGCAGCTCGGGATGTTTCTGGGGATGGAGAGGCTGCAGCTCGGACAGTTTCTGGGGGTAGAGAGGGTGCAGCTCGGGTAGTTACTTAATGTGGAGAAGGTGCAGCTCGGTAGTTTCTGGGGTTCGAGAGGGTGCAGCTCAGGTATTTTCTGGAGATGGAGAGGGTGCAGCTCGGGGAGTTTCTGGGGGTGGAGAGGGTGCAGCTGGGGATGTTTCTGGGGATGGATAGGCTGCAGCTCGGACAGTTTTTGGGGGTGGAGAGGCTGCAGCTCAGACAGTTTCTGGGGTTGGAGTGGGTGCAGCTCGGACAGCTTCTGGGGGTGGAGAGGGTGCAGCTTGGGTAGTTTCTGGGGTTCGAGAGGCTACAGCTCGGGTAGTTCCTGGGGGTGGAGAGGGTGCAGCTCGGGTAGTTTCTGGGTTTGGAGAGGGTGCAGCTCGGGTAGTTTCTGGGGGTGGTGAGTGTCCTGCTCGGGTAGTTTCTGGGGATGGAGAGGATGCAGCTCGGGATGTTTCTGGGGATGGAGAGGCTGCAGCTCGGACAGTTTCTGGGGGTGGAGAGGGTGCAGCTCGGTTACTTACATTAATGTGGAGAGGGTGCAGCTCGGGTAGTTTCTGGGGATGGATAGGGTGCAGCTCGGGTAGTTTCTGGGGTTGGAGAGGATGCAACTCCGGATGTTTCTGGGGGTGGAGAGGGTGCAGCTCGGGTAGTTTCTGGGTGTGGAGAGGGTGCAGCTTGCGTAGTTTCTGGGGATGGAGAGGGTGCTGCTCGCGTAGTTTCAGGGGATGGAGAGGGTGCAGCTCGGGTAGTTTCTGGGGATGGAGAGGCTGGAGCTTGGGTAGTTTCTTGGGATGGAGAGGGTGCAGCTCGGGCAGGTTCTTGGGATGGAGAGGGTGCAGCTCAGACAGTTTCTGGGGATGGAGAGGGTGCAGCTCGGGTAGTTTCTGGCGTTGGAGAGGGTGCAGCTCGGGTAGTTTCTGGGGTTGGAGAGGGTGCTGCTCGGGCAGGTTCTGGGGTTGGAGAGGGTGCAGCTCGGGTAGTTTCTGGGGCTGGAGAGGGTGCAGCTCGAGAAGTTTCTGGGGATGGATAGGGTGCAGCTTGGACAGTATCTGCGGGTGGAGAGGGTGCAGCTCGGGTTGTTTCTGGGGATGGAGTGGGTACAGCTCGGGTAGTTTCTGGGGGTGGAGAGGGTGCAGCTCGGGTTGCTTCTGGGGATGCAGAGGGTGCAGCTCGGGTAGTTTCTGGGGGTGGAGAGGGTGCAGCTCGGGTAGTTTCTGGGGATGCAGAGGGTGCAGCTGGGGTTGTTTCTGGGGGTGGAGAGGGTGCAGCTCGGGTAGTTTCTGTGGATGGAGACGGTGCAGCTCTGGTGATTTCTGGGGATGCAGAGGGTGCAGCTAGGGTAGTTTCTGGGGATGGAGAGGGTGCAGCTCGGGTACTTTCTTGGGGTGGTGAGGGTGCAGCTCAGACAGTTTCTGGGGGTGGGGAGGGTGCAGCTCAGGTAGTTTCTGGGGTTGGAGAGGGTGCAGCTCGGGTAGTTTCTGGGTTTGGAGACGGTGCAGCTCGAGTAGTTTCTGGGTTTGGAGAGGGTGCAGCTCGGGTAGTTTCTGGGGGTGGAGAGGGTGCAGCTCGGGTAGTTTCTGGGAATGGAGAGGTTGCAGCTCAGGTAGTTTCTGGGTTTGGAGAGGGTGCAGCTCGGGTAGTTTTTGGGTTTGGAGAGGGTTTAGCTCGGGTAGTTTCTGGGGGTGGAGAGAGTGCAGGTCGGTTAGTTTCTGGGAATGGAGAGGGTGCAGCTCGGGTAGTTTCTGGGGATGGAGAGGTTGCAGCTCGGGCAGTTTCTGGGGATGGGGAGGGTGCAGCTCGGGATGTTTCTGAGGATGGATAGGCTGCAGCTCCGACAGTTTCTGGGGGTGGAGAGGCTGCAGCTCAGACAGTTTTGGGGGTTGGAGAGGGTGCAGCTCGGACAGCTTCTGGAGGTGGAGAGGGTGCAGCTTGGGTAGTTTCTGGGGTTGGAGAGAGTACAGATCTGGTAGTTCCTGGGGGTGGAAAGGATGCAGCTCGGGTAGTTCCTGGTGGTGCAGAGTGTGCTGCTCGGGTAGATCCTGGGGGTGGAGAGGTAGCATTTCGGGTAGTTTCTGGGGGTAGAGAAGTTGCAGCTCAGACAGTTTCTGGGGGTGGCGACGGTGCAGATCGGGTAGTTTCTGGGAGTGGAGAGGGTGCAGCTCGGTCAGGTTCTGGGGCTGGAGAGGGTGCAGCTCGGGATGTTTCTGGGGATGGAGAGGGTGCAGCTTGGACATTTTCTGTGTTTGGAGAGGGTGCAGCTCGGACATTTTGTGGGGGTGGTGAGGGTGCAGCTCGGGTAGTTTCTGGGAATGGAGAGGGTGCAGCTCGGGTAGTTTCTGGGGATGGAGAGGGTGCAGCTCGGGCAGTTTCTGGGGATGGAGAGGGTGCAGCTCGGGTAGGTTCTGGGTTTGGAGACGGTGCTGCTCGGGTAGTTTCTGGGTTTGGAGAGGCTGCAGCTTGGGTAGTTTCTGGGGTGCAGCGGGTGCTGCTCGGGTAGTTTCTGGGAATGGAGAGGGTGCAGCTCGGGTAGTTTCTGGGTTTGGAGAGGGTGCAGCTCGGGTAGTTTCTGGGTTTGGAGAGGGTGCAGCTCGGGTAGTTTCTGGGGGTGGTGAGGGTGCAGCTCGGGATGTTTCTGGGGATGGACAGGCTGCAGCTCGGACAGTTTTTGGGGATGGAGAGGCTGCAGCTCAGACAGTTTCTCAGGGTGGAGAGGGTGCAGCTCGGTTAGTTACTTAATGTGGAGAAGGTGCAGCTCGGGTAGTTTCTGGTGTTGGAGAGGGTGCAGCTCGGGTAGTTTCTGGAGATGGAGAGGGTGCAGCTCCAGGAGTTTCTGGGGGTGGAGAGGGTGCAGCTCGGGATGTTTCTGGGGATGGATAGGCTGCAGCTCGGACAGTTTTTGGGGGTGGAGAGGCTGCAGCTCAGACTGTTTCACGGGGTGGAGAGGGTGCAGCTCGGATTGATTCTGGGGGTGGAGAGGATGCAGCTCAGGCAGTTTCTGGGGTTGGAGAGGGTGCAGCTCGGGTATTTTCTGGGGATGGAGAGGGTGCAGCTCGGGTAGTTTCGGGGGTGGAGAGGGTGCAGTTCGGACAGTTTCTGGGGGTGGAGAGCGTGCAGCTCGGACAGTTTCTGGTGTTGGAGAGGGTGCAGCTCGGACAGTTTCTGGGGTTGGAGAGGGTGCAGCTCAGGTAGTTTCTGGGGATGGAGAGGGTGCAGCTCGGGTAGTTTCTGGGGTTGGAGAGGGTGCAGAACAGACAGTTTCAGGCATTGGAGAGGGTGCAGCTCGGGTAGTTTCTGGGGATGGAGAGGATGCAGCTTCGGTAGTTTCTGGGGATGTAGAGGCTGCAGCTCGGGTAGTTTCTGGGGATGGAGAGGGTGCAGCTTGGGTAGTTTCTTGGGATGGAGAGGGTGCAGCTCGGCAGGTTCTTGGGATGGAGAGGGTGCAGCTCAGACAGTTTCTGGGGATGGAGAGGGTGCAGCTCGGGTAGTTTCTGGCATTGGAGAGGGTGCAGCTCGGGTAGTTTCTGGGGATGGAGAGGGTGCAGCTCGGGTAGTTTCTGGGGTTGGAGAGGGTGCAGCTCGGGTAGTTTCTGGGGATGGAGAGGATGCAGCTTCGGTAGTTTCTGGGGATGTAGAGGCTGCAGCTCGGGTAGTTTCTGGGGATGGAGAGGGTGCAGCTTGGGTAGTTTCTTCGGATAGAGAGGGTGCTGCTCGGGCAGGTTCTTGGGATGGAGAGGGTGCAGCTCAGACAGTTTCTGGGGATGGAGAGGTCGCAGCTCGGGTAGTTTCTGGCGTTGGAGAGCATGCAGCTCGGGTAGTTTCTGGGGTTGGAGAGGGTGCAGCTCGGGCAGGTTCTGGGGTTGGAGAGGGTGCAGCTTGGGTAGTTTCTGGGGTTGGAGAGGGTGCAGCTCGGGTAATTTCTGGAAATGTAGACGGCGCAGCTCAGGTAGTTTCTTGGGATGTAGAGCATTCAGCTCGGGTTGTTTCTGGGGATGGAGTGGCTGGACCTCGGAAAGTTTCTGGTTGGAGAGGGTGCAGCTCGGACCGTTTCTGGGGGTGGAGAGTGTGCAGCTCGGGTAGTTTCTGGGGATGGATAGGGTGCAGCTCGGGTAGTTTCTGGGGGTGGAGAGGGTGCAGCTCGGGTAGTTTCTGGGGGTGGAGAGGGTGCAGCTCGGGTAGTTTCTGGGAATGGATAGGGTGCAGCTCGGACAGTTTCTGGGGGTGGAGAGGGTGCAGCTCGGGTAGTTTCTGAGGATGGAGTAGGTGCAGCTCGGGTAGTTTCTGGGGGTGGAGAGGGTGCAGCTCAGGTTGCTTCTGGGGATGCAGAGGGTGCAGCTCAGGTAGTTTCTGGGGGTGGAGAGGGTGCAGCTCGGGTAGTTTCTGGGGATGCAGAGGGTGTAGCTGGGGTTATTTCTGGGGGTGGTAAGGGTGCAGCTCGGGTAGTTTCTGGGGATGGAGAGGGAGCAGCTCGGGTAGTTTCTGGGGATGCAGAGGGTGCGGCTAAGGTAGTTTCTGGGGATGGAGAGGGTGCAGCTCGGGTAGTTTCTTGGGGTGGTGAGGGTGCAGCTCAGACAGTTTCTGGGGATAGAGAGGGGGCAGCTCGGGTAGTTTCTGGGGGTGGAGAGGGTGCAGCTCAGGTAGTTTCTGGGGTTGGAGAGGGAGCAGCTCGGGTAGTTTCTGGGTTTGGAGAGGGTGCAGCTTGAGTAGTTTCTGGGTTTGGAGAGGGTGCAGCTCGGGTAGTTTCTGGGGGTGGAGAGGGTGCAGCTCGGGTAGTTTCTGGGAATGGAGAGGGTGCAGCTCAGGTAGTTTCTGGGTTTGGAGAGGGTGCAGCTCGGGTAGTTTCTGGGTTTGGAGAGGGTTTAGCTCGGGTAGTTTCTGGGGGTGGAGAGAGTGCAGGTCGGTTAGTTTCTGGGAATGGAGAGGGTGCAGCTCATGTAGATTCTGGGGATGGAGAGGGTGCAGCTCGGACAGTTTCTGGGGATGGAGAGGGTGCAGCTCGGGCAGTTTTTTGGGTTTGGAGAGGGTGCAACTCAGGCAGTTTCTGGGTTTGGAGACGGTGCAGCTCGGGATGTTTCTGGGGATGGATAGGCTGCAGCTCGGACAGTTTCTGGGGGTGGAGAGGCTGCAGCTCAGACAGTTTTTGGGGTTGGAGAGGGTGCAGCTCGGACAGCTTCTGGAGGTGGAGAGAGTGCAGTTTGGGTAGTTTCTGGGGTTGGAGAGGGTACAGATCTGCTAGTTCCTGGGGTTGGAGAGGATGCAGCTCGGGTAGTTCCTGGTGGTGCAGAGTGTGCTGCTCGGGTAGATCCTGGGGGTGGAGAGGTAGCATCTCGGGTAGTTTCTGGGGGTAGAGAAGGTGCAGCTCAGACAGTTTCTGGGGGTGGTGACGGTGCAGATCGGGTAGTTTCTGGGAGTGGAGAGGGTGCAGCTCGTGCATGTTCTGGGGTTGGAGAGGGTGCAGCTCGGGATGTTTCTGGGGATGGAGAGGGTGCAGCTTGGACATTTTCTGTGGGTGGAGAGGGTGCAGCTCGGGTAGTTTCTCGGGGTGGAGATGGTGCAGCTCGGGTAGTTTCTGGGGATGGAGAGGGTACAGCTTGGGTAGTTTCTGGGGGTGGAGAGGGTGCAGCTCGGACATTTTTGGGGGTGGTGAGGGTGCAGCTCGGGTAGTTTCTGGGAATGGAGAGGGTGCAGCTCGGGTACTTTCTGGGGATGGAGAGGGTGCAGCTCGGGCAGTTTCTGGGGATGGAGAGGGTGCAGCTCGTGTCGTTTCTGGGTTTGGAGAGGGTGCAGTTCGGGCAGTTTCTGGGTTTGTAGAGGGTGCAACTCGGTTAGTTTCTGGGGGTGGAGAGGCTGCAGCTCGGGAAGTTTCTGGGGGTGGAGAGGGTGCAGCTCCAGCTGTTTCTGGGGTTGGAGAGGGTGCAGCTCGGGTAGTTTCTGTGTTTGGAGAGGCTGCAGCTCGGGTATTTTCTGGGGTGGAGCATGAGCTTCTCGGGTAGTTTCTGGGAATGGAGAGGGTGCAGCTCGGGTAGGTTCTGGGTTTGGAGAAGGTGCAAATGGGTAGTTTCTGGGTTGGAGAGGGTGCAGCTCGGGTAGTTTCTGGGTTTGGAGAGGCTGCAGCTTGGGTAGTTTCTGGGGTGGAGCGGGTGCTGCTCGGGTAGTTTCTGGGAATGGAGAGGGTGCAGCTCCAGCTCTTTCTGGGGTTGGAGAGGGTGCAGCTCGGGTAGTTTCTGTGTTTGGAGAGGCTGCAGCTCGGGTAGTTTCTGGGGTGGAGCATGAGCTTCTCTGGTAGTTTCTGGGAATGGAGAGGGTGCAGCTCGGGTAGGTTCTGGGTTTGGAGAAGGTGCAAATGGGTAGTTTCTGGGTTGGAGAGGGTGCAGCTCGGGTAGTTTCTGGGTTTGGAGAGGCTGCAGCTTGGGTAGTTTCTGGGGTGGAGCGGGTGCTGCTCGGGTAGTTTCTGGGAATGGAGAGGGTGCAACTCGGGTTGTTTCTGGGTTTGGAGAGGGTGCAGCTCGGGTAGTTTCTGGGGTTGGAGAGGGTGCAGCTCGGGTAGTTTCTGGGGGTGGTGAGGGTGCAGCTCGGGTAGTTTCTGGGGATGGAGAGGGTGCAGCTCGGGATGTTTCTGGGGATGGAGAGGCTGCAGCTCGGACAGTTTCTGGGGGTGGAGAGGGTGCAGCTCGGGTAGTTACTTAATGTGGAGAAGGTGCAGCTCGGGCAGTTTCTGGGGTTGGAGAGGGTGCAACTCGGGTATTTTCTGGAGATGGACAGGGTGCAGCTAGGGAACTTTCTGGGGGTGGAGAGGGTGCAGCTCAGGATGTTTCTGGGGATGGATAGGCTGCAGCTCGGACAGTATTTGGGGTTGGAGAGGCAGCAGCTCAGACAGTTTCTGGGGTTGGAGAGGGTGCAGCTCGGACAGCTTCTGGGGGCGGAGTGGGTGCAGCTTGGGTAGTTTCTGGGGTTGGAGAGGCTACAGCTCGGGTAGTTTCTGGGGATGGAGAGGGTGCAGCTCGGGCAGTTTCTGGGGATGAGAGGGTGCAGCTCGCGTAGTTTCTGGGTTTGGAGAGGGTGCAGTTCGGGCAGTTTCTGGGTTTGTAGAGGGTGCAACTCGGTTAGTTTCTGGGGGTGGAGAGGCTGCAGCTCGGGAAGTTTCTGGGGGTGGAGAGGGTGCAGCTCCGGCAGTTTCTGGGGTTGGAGAGGGTGCAGCTCAGGTAGTTTCTGTGTTTGGAGAGGCTGCAGCTCGGGTAGTTTCTGGGGTGGAGCATGAACTGCTCGGGTAGTTTCTGGGAATGGAGAGGGTGCAGCTCGGGTAGGTTCTGGGTTTGGAGAAGGTGCAAATGGGTAGTTTCTGGGTTTGGAGAGGGTGCAGCTCGGGTAGTTTCTGGGTTTGGAGAGGCTGCAGCTTGGGTAGTTTCTGGGGTGGAGCGGGTGCTGCTCGGGTAGTTTCTGGGGATGGAGAGGGTGCAGCTCGGGTAGTTTCTGCGTTTGGAGAGGGTGCAACTCGGGTAGTTTCTGGGTTTGGAGAGGGTGCAGCTCGGGTAGTTTCTGGGGTTGGTGAGGGTGCAGCTCGGGTAGTTTCTGGGGATGGAGAGGGTGCAGCTCGGGATGTTTCTGGGGATGGACAGGCTGCAGCTCGGACAGTTTCTGGGGGTGGAGAGGGTGCAGCTCGGGTAGTTACTTAATGTGGAGAAGGTGCAGCTCGGGTAGTTTCTGGGGTTGGAGAGGGTGCAACTCGGGTATTTTCTGGAGATGGACAGGGTGCAGCTAGGGGAGTTTCTGGGGGTGGAGAGGGTGCAGCTCGGGATGTTTCTGGGGATGGATAGGCTGCAGCTCGTACAGTTTTTGGGGGTGGAGAGGCTGCAGCTCAGACAGTTTCTGGGCTTGGAGAGGGTGCAGCTCGGACAGCTTCTGGGGGTGGAGCGGGTGCAGCTTGGGTAGTTTCTGGGGTTGGAGAGGCTACAGCTCGGGTAGTTCCAGGGGGTGGAGAGGGTGCAGCTCGGGTAGTTTCTGGGTTTGGAGAGGGTGCAGCTCGGGTTGTTTCTGGGGGTGGTTAGGGTGCAGCTCGGACATTTTTGGGGGTGGTGAGGGTGCAGCTCGGGTAGTTTCTGGGAATGGAGAGGGTGCAGCTCGGGTACTTTCTGGGGATGGAGAGGGTGCAGCTCGGGCAGTTTCTGGGGATGGAGAGGGTGCAGCTCGTGTCGTTTCTGGGTTTGGAGAGGGTGCAGTTCGGGCAGTTTCTGGGTTTGTAGAGGGTGCAACTCGGTTAGTTTCTGGGGGTGGAGAGGCTGCAGCTCGGGAAGTTTCTGGGGTTGGAGAGGGTGCAGCTCCAGCTGTTTCTGGGGTTGGAGAGGGTGCAGCTCGGGTAGTTTCTGTGTTTGGAGAGGCTGCAGCTCGGGTAGTTTCTGGGGTGGAGCATGAGCTTCTCGGGTAGTTTCTGGGAATGGAGAGGGTGCAGCTCGGGTAGGTTCTGGGTTTGGAGAAGGTGCAAATGGGTAGTTTCTGGGTTGGAGAGGGTGCAGCTCGGGTAGTTTCTGGGTTTGGAGAGGCTGCAGCTTGGGTAGTTTCTGGGGTGGAGCGGGTGCTGCTCGGGTAGTTTCTGGGAATGGAGAGGGTGCAGCTCCAGCTCTTTCTGGGGTTGGAGAGGGTGCAGCTCGGGTAGTTTCTGTGTTTGGAGAGGCTGCAGCTCGGGTAGTTTCTGGGGTGGAGCATGAGCTTCTCGGGTAGTTTCTGGGAATGGAGAGGGTGCAGCTCGGGTAGGTTCTGGGTTTGGAGAAGGTGCAAATGGGTAGTTTCTGGGTTGGAGAGGGTGCAGCTCGGGTAGTTTCTGGGTTTGGAGAGGCTGCAGCTTGGGTAGTTTCTGGGGTGGAGCGGGTGCTGCTCGGGTAGTTTCTGGGAATGGAGAGGGTGCAACTCGGGTTGTTTCTGGGTTTGGAGAGGGTGCAGCTCGGGTAGTTTCTGGGGTTGGAGAGGGTGCAGCTCGGGTAGTTTCTGGGGGTGGTGAGGGTGCAGCTCGGGTAGTTTCTGGGGATGGAGAGGGTGCAGCTCGGGATGTTTCTGGGGATGGAGAGGCTGCAGCTCGGACAGTTTCTGGGGGTGGAGAGGGTGCAGCTCGGGTAGTTACTTAATGTGGAGAAGGTGCAGCTCGGGCAGTTTCTGGGGTTGGAGAGGGTGCAACTCGGGTATTTTCTGGAGATGGACAGGGTGCAGCTAGGGAACTTTCTGGGGGTGGAGAGGGTGCAGCTCAGGATGTTTCTGGGGATGGATAGGCTGCAGCTCGGACAGTATTTGGGGTTGGAGAGGCAGCAGCTCAGACAGTTTCTGGGGTTGGAGAGGGTGCAGCTCGGACAGCTTCTGGGGGCGGAGTGGGTGCAGCTTGGGTAGTTTCTGGGGTTGGAGAGGCTACAGCTCGGGTAGTTTCTGGGGATGGAGAGGGTGCAGCTCGGGCAGTTTCTGGGGATGAGAGGGTGCAGCTCGCGTAGTTTCTGGGTTTGGAGAGGGTGCAGTTCGGGCAGTTTCTGGGTTTGTAGAGGGTGCAACTCGGTTAGTTTCTGGGGGTGGAGAGGCTGCAGCTCGGGAAGTTTCTGGGGGTGGAGAGGGTGCAGCTCCGGCAGTTTCTGGGGTTGGAGAGGGTGCAGCTCAGGTAGTTTCTGTGTTTGGAGAGGCTGCAGCTCGGGTAGTTTCTGGGGTGGAGCATGAACTGCTCGGGTAGTTTCTGGGAATGGAGAGGGTGCAGCTCGGGTAGGTTCTGGGTTTGGAGAAGGTGCAAATGGGTAGTTTCTGGGTTTGGAGAGGGTGCAGCTCGGGTAGTTTCTGGGTTTGGAGAGGCTGCAGCTTGGGTAGTTTCTGGGGTGGAGCGGGTGCTGCTCGGGTAGTTTCTGGGGATGGAGAGGGTGCAGCTCGGGTAGTTTCTGCGTTTGGAGAGGGTGCAACTCGGGTAGTTTCTGGGTTTGGAGAGGGTGCAGCTCGGGTAGTTTCTGGGGTTGGTGAGGGTGCAGCTCGGGTAGTTTCTGGGGATGGAGAGGGTGCAGCTCGGGATGTTTCTGGGGATGGACAGGCTGCAGCTTGGACAGTTTCTGGGGGTGGAGAGGGTGCAGCTCGGGTAGTTACTTAATGTGGAGAAGGTGCAGCTCGGGTAGTTTCTGGGGTTGGAGAGGGTGCAACTCGGGTATTTTCTGGAGATGGACAGGGTGCAGCTAGGGGAGTTTCTGGGGGTGGAGAGGGTGCAGCTCGGGATGTTTCTGGGGATGGATAGGCTGCAGCTCGTACAGTTTTTGGGGGTGGAGAGGCTGCAGCTCAGACAGTTTCTGGGCTTGGAGAGGGTGCAGCTCGGACAGCTTCTGGGGGTGGAGCGGGTGCAGCTTGGGTAGTTTCTGGGGTTGGAGAGGCTACAGCTCGGGTAGTTCCAGGGGGTGGAGAGGGTGCAGCTCGGGTAGTTTCTGGGTTTGGAGAGGGTGCAGCTCGGGTTGTTTCTGGGGGTGGTTAGGGTGCAGCTCGGGTAGTTTCTGGGGATGGAGAGGGTGCAGCTCGGGATGTTTCTGGGGATGGAGAGGCTGCAGCTCGGACAGTTTCTGGGGGTGGAGAGGGTGCAGCTCGGTTAGTTACTTAATGTGGAGAAGGTGCAGCTCGGGTAGTTTCTGGGGTTGGAGAGGGTGCAGCTCGGGTATTTTCTGGAGATGGAGAGGGTGCAGCTCGGGGAGTTTCTGGGGGTGGAGAGGGTGCAGCTCAGGATGTTTCTGGGGTTGGAGAGGGTG
The DNA here is from genome assembly GCA_026770705.1 of Isurus oxyrinchus. Classification (NCBI taxonomy): domain Eukaryota; kingdom Metazoa; phylum Chordata; class Chondrichthyes; order Lamniformes; family Lamnidae; genus Isurus; species Isurus oxyrinchus. The sequence continues at coordinate 193,131,854 of JANJGN010000005.1, forward strand.
CAGCTCGGACAGCTTCTGGGGGTGGAGAGTTTGCAGCTTGGGTAGTTTCTGGGGTTGGAGAGGCTACAGCTCGGGTAGTTCCTGGGTGTGGAGAGGGTGCAGCTCGGGTAGTTTCTGGGGATGGAGAGGGTGCAGCTTGGGTAGTTTCTGGGGGTGGAGAGGGTGCAGCGGGGGTAGTTTCTGGGGTTGGAGAGGGTGCAGCGCGGCTAGTTACTGGGGGTGGAGAGGATGCAGAACAGACAGTTTCAGGCGTTGGAGAGGGTGCAGCTCGGACAGTTTCTGGGGTTGGAGAGGGTGCAGCTCAGGTAGTTTCTGGGGATGGAGAGGGTGCAGCTCGGGTAGTTTCTGGGGTTGGAGAGGCTGCAGAACAGACAGTTTCAGGCGTTGGAGAGGGTGCAGCTCAGGTAGTTTCTGTGAATGGAGAGGGTGCAGCTCGGGTAGCTTCTGGGGATGGAGAGGGTGCGCCTCGGGCTGTTTCTGGGGGTGGAGAGCGTGCAGCTCCAGTAGTTTCTGGGGTTGGAGAGGGTGCAGCTCGGGTAGTTTCTGGGGATGGAGAGGGTGCAGCTCGGGTAGTTTCGGGGGATGGAGACCGTGCAGCTCGGGTAGTTTCTGGGGATGGAGACGGTGCAGCTCCGGTAGTTTCTGGGGATGGAGAGGGTGCAGCTTGGGTAGTTTCTGGGAATGGAGAGGGTGCAGCTCATATAAGTTCTGGCGGTGGTGAGGGTGCAGCTCGGGCACTTGCTGGGTTTGGAGAGGGTGCAGCCCGGGCAGTTTTTGGGGTTGGAGAGGGTGCAGCTCGGGTAGTTTCTGTGGATGGAGAGGGTGCAGCTCGGGTAGTTTCTGCGGTTGGAGAGGGTGCAGCTCGGGTAGTTTCTGGGGATGGAGAGGGTGCAGCTCGGGTAATTTCTGGGGTTGGAGAAGGTGCAGCTCGGGTAGTTTCTGGGGTTGGAGAGGCTGCAGCTCGTCTAGTTTCTGGGGATGGAGAGAGTGCAGCTCGGGTAGTTTCTGGGGTTGGAGAGTGTGCAAATCGGGCAGTTTATAGGGGTGTTGAGGGTGTAGCTCGGACAGTTTCTGGGGGTGGAGAGGCTGCAGCTCGGACCGTTTCTGGGGATGGAGAGGTTGCAGCTCGGGTAGTTTCTGGGTGTAGAGGCTGCAGCTCTGGTATTTTCTGGGGATGGAGAGGGTGCAGCTCGGACAGTTTCTGGGGCTGGAGAAGGTGCAGCTCAGGCACTTTCTGGGTGTGGAGTGGGTGCAGCTCGGGATGTTTCTGGGGATGGATAGGCTGCAGCTCGGACAGTTTTTGGGGGTGGAGAGGCAGCAGCTCAGGCAGTTTCTGGGGTTGGAGAGGGTGCAGCTTGGACAGCTTCTGGGGGCGGAGTGGGTGCAGCTTGGGTAGTTTCTGGGGTTGGAGAGGCTACAGCTCGGGTAGTTCCTGGGGGTGGAGAGGGTGCAGCTCGGGTAGTTTCTGGGTTTGGAGAGGGTGCAGCTCCGATAGTTTCTGGGGATGGAGAGGGTGCAGCTCGGGCAGTTTCTGGGGATGAGAGGGTGCAGCTCGGGTAGTTTCTGGGTTTGGAGAGGGTGCAGTTCGGGCAGTTTCTGGGTTTGTAGAGGGTGCAACTCGGTTAGTTTCTGGGGGTGGAGAGGCTGCAGCTCGGGAATTTTCTGGGGATGGAGAGGGTGCAGCTCGGGTATTTTCTGGGGATCGAGAGGGTGAAGCTCGGGATGTTTTTGGGGATGGAGAGTGTGCAGCTTGTGTATTTTCTGGGGATGAAGAGAGTGCAGATCGTGTAGTTTCTTGGGATGGAGAGGGTGCAGCACAGGTAGTTTCTGGGGTGGGAGGGGGTGCAGCTCGGGTAGTTCCTGGGGGTGGAGAGGGTGCAGCTCGGGTAGTTTCTGGGGATGGAGAGGGTGCAGCTCGGGTAGTTTCTGGTGGTGGAGAGGGTGCAGCGCGGGTAGTTTCTGGGGTTGGAGAGGGTTCAGCGCGGGTAGTTACTGGGGGTGGAGAGGATGCAACTCGGGTAGTTCCTGGGAGTGCAGAGTGTGCAGCTCGGGTAGTTTCTGGGGATGGAGAGGGTGCAGCTCGGGATGTTTCTGGGGATGGAGAGGCTGCAGCTCGGATAGTTTCTGGGGTTGGAGAGGGTGCAGCTCGGGTAGTTACTTGGTGTAGAGAAGGTGCAGCTCCGGTAGTTTCTGGGAGTGGAGAGGGTGCAGCTCGTGTTGTTTCTGGGGATGGAGAGGGTGCAGCTCGGGGAGTTTCTGGGGGTGGAGAGCGTGCACCTCGGGTAGTTTCTGGAGTTGGAGAGGCTGCAGCTCGGGTGGTTTCTGGGGATGGAGAGGGTGCAGCTCGGGATGTTTCTGGGGATGGAAAGACTGCAGCTCGGACAGTTTCTGGGGGTGGAGCGGCTGCAGCTCAGACAGTTTCTGGGGTTGGAGAGGGTGCAGCTCAGGTAGTTTCTGGGGGTGGAGAGGGTGCAGATCGGGTAGTTTCTGGGGATGGAGAGGGTGCAGATCGGGAAGTTTCTGGGGATGGAGAGGGTGCAGATCGGGTAGTTTCTGGGGATGGAAAGGCTGCAGCTCGGACAGTTTCTGGGGGTGGAGAGGTTGCAGGTAGGGTAGTTTCTGGGGATGTAGAGGGTGCTGCTCATGTAGTTGCTGGGGATGGAGAGGGTGCAGCTCGGGTAGTTTCTGGGGATGGAGAGGGTGCAGCTCGGATAGTTTCTGCGGTGGAGAGGGAGCAGCTCGGGTAGTTTCTGGGGATGGAGAGGGTGCAGCTTCGGTAGTTTCTGGGGATGGAGAGGCTGCAGCTCGGGTAGTTTCTGCGGATGGAGAGGGTGCTGCTCGGGTAGATTCTGGGGATGGAGAGGCTGCAGCTTGGGTAGTTTCTGGGGATGGACAGGGTGCAGCTCGGGCAGGTTCTGGGGTTGGACAGCGTGCACCTCGGGTAGTTTCTGGGTTTGGAGAGGGTGCAGCTCGGCTAGTTTCTGGGGGTGGAGAGTTTGCAGCTCTGGTAGTTTCTGGGGGTGGAGAGGGTGCAGCTCTGGTAGTTTCTGGGGATGGAGAGGGTGCAGCTCTGGTAGTTTCTGGGGATGGAGAGGGTGCAGCTTGGGTAGTTTCTGGGAATGGGGAGGGTGCAGCTCGGGTAGTTTCTGGGATTGGAGAGGGTGCAGCTCGGGTAGTTTCTGGGATTGGAGAGGGTGCAGCTCGGGTAGTTTCTGGGATTGGAGAGGGTGCAGCTCGGGTAGTTTCTGGGATTGGAGAGGGTGCAGCTCGGGTAGTTTCTGGGGATGGAGAGGGTGCAGCTCGGGTAGTTTCTGGGGATGGAGAGGGTGCAGATCGGGAAGTTTCTGGGGATGGAGAGGGTGCAGATCAGGTAGTTTCTGGGGATGGAGAGGGTGCAGATCGGGTAATTTCTGGGGATGGAGAGGGTGCAGCTCGGGTAGTTTCTGGGGATGGTGAGGGTGCAGCTCGGTTAGTTTCTGGGGATGGAGAGGGTGCAGATCTGGAAGTTTCTGGGGATGGAGAGGGTGCAACTCGGTTAGTTTCTGGGGATGGAGAGGGTGCAGATCGGGAAGTTTCTGGGGATGGAGAGGCTGCAGCTCGGGTAGTTTCTGGGGATGGAGAGGCTGCAGCTCGGGTAGTTTCTGGGGTTGGAGAGGGTGCAACTCGGGTAGTTTCTGGGAATGGAGAGGGTGCAGCTCAGGTAGTTTCTGGGGATGGAGAGGGTGCAGCTCGGGTAGTTTCTGGGGATGGAGAGGGTGCTGCTCGGGTAGTTTCTGGGGATGGAGAGGGTGCAGATCGGGTTGTTTCTGGGGGTGGAGAGGGTGCAGCTCGGGTAGTTACTGGGGATGGAGAGGTGCAGATCGGTTAGTTTCTGGGGATGGAGAGCATGCAGATCGGGTAGTTTCTGGGGATGGAGAGGGTGCAGATCGGGAAGTTTCTGGGGATGGAGAGGGTGCAGATCGGGTAGTTTCTGGGGATGGAGAGGCTGCAGCTCGGTCAGTTTCTGGGGGTGGAGAGGGTGCAGCTAGGGTAGTTTCTGCGGATGTAGAGGGTGCAGCTCATGTAGTTGCTGGGGATGGAGAGGCTGCAGCTCGGGTAGTTTCTGGGGATGCAGAGGGTGCAGCTCGGGTAGTTTCTGCGGTGGAGAGGGTGCAGCTCGGGTAGTTTCTGGGGATGGAGAGGGTGCAGCTTCGGTAGTTTCTGGGGATGGAGAGGCTGCAGCTCGGGTAGTTTCTGCGGATGGAGAGGGTGCTGCTCGGTCAGTTTCTGGGGATGGAGAGGCTGCAGCTTGGGTAGTTTCTGGGGATGGACATGGTGCAGCTCGGGCCGGTTCTGGGGTTGGAGAGCGTGCACCTCGGGTAGTTTCTGGGTTTGGAGAGGGTGCAGCTCGGCTAGTTTCTGGGGGTGGAGAGGGTGCAGCTCTGGTAGTTTCTGGGGGTGGAGAGGGTGCAGCTCTGGTAGTTTCTGGGGATGGAGAGGGTGCAGCTCGGGTATTTTCTGGGGTTGGAGAGGGTGCAGCTCCGGTAGTTTCTGGGGATGGAGAGGGTCCAGTTCGGGTAGTTTCTGGGAATGGGGAGGGTGCAGCTCCGGTAGTTTCTGGGGATGGAGAGGGTGCAGCTCGGGTAGTTTCTGGGAATGGAGAGGGTGCAGCTCCGGTAGTTTCTGGGGGTGGAGAGGGTGCAGCTCTGGTATTTTCTGGGGATGGAGAGGGTGCAGCTTGGGTAGTTTCTGGGGTTGCAGAGGGTGCAGCTCGAGTAGTTTCTGGGGATGGAGAGGGTGCAGCTCGGGTAGTTTTTGTGAATGGAGAGGCTGCTGCTCGAGTAGTTTCTGGGGATGGAGATGGTGCAGCTCGGGTAGTTTCTGGGGGTGGAGAGGGTTCAGCTCGGGATATTTCTGGGGATGGAGAGTGTGCAGCTCGTGTAGTTTCTGGGGATGAAGAGGGTCCAGCTCGGGTAGTTTCTTGGGATGGAGAGGGTGCAACTCAGGTAGTTTCTGGGGTGGAGTGGGTGCAGCTCGGGTAGTTTCTGGGGATGGAGACGGTGCAGCTCGGGTAGTTTCTGGGTTTGTAGAGGGTGCAGCTCGGGTAGTTTCTGGTGTTGGAGACGGTGCAGCTCGGGTAGTTTCTGCGGTTGGAGAGGGTGCAGCTCGGGTAGTTTCTGGGGTTGGAGAGGGTGCATCTGGGTTTGTTTCTGGGGGTGGAGAGGGTGCAACTCGGGTAGTTTCTGGGATTGGAGAGGGTGCAGCTCGGGTAGTTTCTGGGGATGGAGAGGGTGCAGCTCGGGTAGTTTCTGGGGATGGAGAGGGTGCAGCTCGGGTAGTTTCTGGGGATGGAGAGGGTGCAGCTCAGGTAGTTTCTGGGGGTGGAGAGGGTGCAGCTCGGGAAGTTTCTGGGGTTGGAGAGGGTGCAGATCGGGAAGTTTCTGGGGGTGGAGAGTGTGCAGCTCGGACAGTTTCTGGGGTTGGAGAGGGTGCAGATCGGGAAGTTTCTGGGGTTGGAGAGGGTGCAGATCGGGAAGTTTCTGGGGGTGGAGAGGGTGCAGCTCGGACAGTTTCTGGGGTTGGAGAGGGTGCAGATCGGGTAGTTTCTGGGAATGGGGAGGGTGCAGCTCGGGTAGTTTCTGGGATTGGAGAGGGTGCAGCTCGGGTAGTTTCTGGGATTGGAGAGGGTGCAGCTCGGGTGGTTTCTGGGGATGGAGAGGGTGCAGCTCGGGATGTTTCTGGGGATGGAAAGACTGCAGCTCGGACAGTTTCTGGGGGTGGAGCGGCTGCAGCTCAGACAGTTTCTGGGGTTGGAGAGGGTGCAGCTCAGGTAGTTTCTGGGGGTGGAGAGGGTGCAGATCGGGTAGTTTCTGGGGATGGAGAGGGTGCAGATCGGGAAGTTTCTGGGGATGGAGAGGGTGCAGATCGGGTAGTTTCTGGGGATGGAAAGGCTGCAGCTCGGACAGTTTCTGGGGGTGGAGAGGTTGCAGGTAGGGTAGTTTCTGGGGATGTAGAGGGTGCTGCTCATGTAGTTGCTGGGGATGGAGAGGGTGCAGCTCGGGTAGTTTCTGGGGATGGAGAGGGTGCAGCTCGGATAGTTTCTGCGGTGGAGAGGGAGCAGCTCGGGTAGTTTCTGGGGATGGAGAGGGTGCAGCTTCGGTAGTTTCTGGGGATGGAGAGGCTGCAGCTCGGGTAGTTTCTGCGGATGGAGAGGGTGCTGCTCGGGTAGATTCTGGGGATGGAGAGGCTGCAGCTTGGGTAGTTTCTGGGGATGGACAGGGTGCAGCTCGGGCAGGTTCTGGGGTTGGACAGCGTGCACCTCGGGTAGTTTCTGGGTTTGGAGAGGGTGCAGCTCGGCTAGTTTCTGGGGGTGGAGAGTTTGCAGCTCTGGTAGTTTCTGGGGGTGGAGAGGGTGCAGCTCTGGTAGTTTCTGGGGATGGAGAGGGTGCAGCTCTGGTAGTTTCTGGGGATGGAGAGGGTGCAGCTTGGGTAGTTTCTGGGAATGGGGAGGGTGCAGCTCGGGTAGTTTCTGGGATTGGAGAGGGTGCAGCTCGGGTAGTTTCTGGGATTGGAGAGGGTGCAGCTCGGGTAGTTTCTGGGATTGGAGAGGGTGCAGCTCGGGTAGTTTCTGGGATTGGAGAGGGTGCAGCTCGGGTAGTTTCTGGGGATGGAGAGGGTGCAGCTCGGGTAGTTTCTGGGGATGGAGAGGGTGCAGATCGGGAAGTTTCTGGGGATGGAGAGGGTGCAGATCAGGTAGTTTCTGGGGATGGAGAGGGTGCAGATCGGGTAATTTCTGGGGATGGAGAGGGTGCAGCTCGGGTAGTTTCTGGGGATGGTGAGGGTGCAGCTCGGTTAGTTTCTGGGGATGGAGAGGGTGCAGATCTGGAAGTTTCTGGGGATGGAGAGGGTGCAACTCGGTTAGTTTCTGGGGATGGAGAGGGTGCAGATCGGGAAGTTTCTGGGGATGGAGAGGCTGCAGCTCGGGTAGTTTCTGGGGATGGAGAGGCTGCAGCTCGGGTAGTTTCTGGGGTTGGAGAGGGTGCAACTCGGGTAGTTTCTGGGAATGGAGAGGGTGCAGCTCAGGTAGTTTCTGGGGATGGAGAGGGTGCAGCTCGGGTAGTTTCTGGGGATGGAGAGGGTGCTGCTCGGGTAGTTTCTGGGGATGGAGAGGGTGCAGATCGGGTTGTTTCTGGGGGTGGAGAGGGTGCAGCTCGGGTAGTTACTGGGGATGGAGAGGGTGCAGATCGGTTAGTTTCTGGGGATGGAGAGCATGCAGATCGGGTAGTTTCTGGGGATGGAGAGGGTGCAGATCGGGAAGTTTCTGGGGATGGAGAGGGTGCAGATCGGGTAGTTTCTGGGGATGGAGAGGCTGCAGCTCGGTCAGTTTCTGGGGGTGGAGAGGGTGCAGCTAGGGTAGTTTCTGCGGATGTAGAGGGTGCAGCTCATGTAGTTGCTGGGGATGGAGAGGCTGCAGCTCGGGTAGTTTCTGGGGATGCAGAGGGTGCAGCTCGGGTAGTTTCTGCGGTGGAGAGGGTGCAGCTCGGGTAGTTTCTGGGGATGGAGAGGGTGCAGCTTCGGTAGTTTCTGGGGATGGAGAGGCTGCAGCTCGGGTAGTTTCTGCGGATGGAGAGGGTGCTGCTCGGTCAGTTTCTGGGGATGGAGAGGCTGCAGCTTGGGTAGTTTCTGGGGATGGACATGGTGCAGCTCGGGCCGGTTCTGGGGTTGGAGAGCGTGCACCTCGGGTAGTTTCTGGGTTTGGAGAGGGTGCAGCTCGGCTAGTTTCTGGGGGTGGAGAGGGTGCAGCTCTGGTAGTTTCTGGGGGTGGAGAGGGTGCAGCTCTGGTAGTTTCTGGGGATGGAGAGGGTGCAGCTCGGGTATTTTCTGGGGTTGGAGAGGGTGCAGCTCCGGTAGTTTCTGGGGATGGAGAGGGTCCAGCTCGGGTAGTTTCTGGGAATGGGGAGGGTGCAGCTCCGGTAGTTTCTGGGGATGGAGAGGGTGCAGCTCGGGTAGTTTCTGGGAATGGAGAGGGTGCAGCTCCGGTAGTTTCTGGGGGTGGAGAGGGTGCAGCTCTGGTATTTTCTGGGGATGGAGAGGGTGCAGCTTGGGTAGTTTCTGGGGTTGCAGAGGGTGCAGCTCGAGTAGTTTCTGGGGATGGAGAGGGTGCAGCTCGGGTAGTTTTTGTGAATGGAGAGGCTGCTGCTCGAGTAGTTTCTGGGGATGGAGATGGTGCAGCTCGGGTAGTTTCTGGGGGTGGAGAGGGTTCAGCTCGGGATATTTCTGGGGATGGAGAGTGTGCAGCTCGTGTAGTTTCTGGGGATGAAGAGGGTCCAGCTCGGGTAGTTTCTTGGGATGGAGAGGGTGCAACTCAGGTAGTTTCTGGGGTGGAGTGGGTGCAGCTCGGGTAGTTTCTGGGGATGGAGACGGTGCAGCTCGGGTAGTTTCTGGGTTTGTAGAGGGTGCAGCTCGGGTAGTTTCTGGTGTTGGAGACGGTGCAGCTCGGGTAGTTTCTGCGGTTGGAGAGGGTGCAGCTCGGGTAGTTTCTGGGGTTGGAGAGGGTGCATCTGGGTTTGTTTCTGGGGGTGGAGAGGGTGCAACTCGGGTAGTTTCTGGGATTGGAGAGGGTGCAGCTCGGGTAGTTTCTGGGGATGGAGAGGGTGCAGCTCGGGTAGTTTCTGGGGATGGAGAGGGTGCAGCTCGGGTAGTTTCTGGGGATGGAGAGGGTGCAGCTCGGGTAGTTTCTGGGGGTGGAGAGGGTGCAGCTCGGGAAGTTTCTGGGGTTGGAGAGGGTGCAGATCGGGAAGTTTCTGGGGGTGGAGAGTGTGCAGCTCGGACAGTTTCTGGGGTTGGAGAGGGTGCAGATCGGGAAGTTTCTGGGGTTGGAGAGGGTGCAGATCGGGAAGTTTCTGGGGGTGGAGAGGGTGCAGCTCGGACAGTTTCTGGGGTTGGAGAGGGTGCAGATCGGGTAGTTTCTGGGAATGGGGAGGGTGCAGCTCGGGTAGTTTCTGGGATTGGAGAGGGTGCAGCTCGGGTAGTTTCTGGGATTGGAGAGGGTGCAGCTCGGGTAGTTTCTGGGATTGGAGAGGGTGCAGCTCGGGTAGTTTCTGGGATTGGAGAGGGTGCAGCTCGGGTAGTTTCTGGGGATGGAGAGGGTGCAGCTCGGGTAGTTTCTGGGGATGGAGAGGGTGCAGATCGGGAAGTTTCTGGGGATGGAGAGGGTGCAGATCAGGTAGTTTCTGGGGATGGAGAGGGTGCAGATCGGGTAATTTCTGGGGATGGAGAGGGTGCAGCTCGTGTAGTTTCTGGGGATGGTGAGGGTGCAGCTCGGTTAGTTTCTGGGGATGGAGAGGGTGCAGATCTGGAAGTTTCTGGGGATGGAGAGGGTGCAACTCGGTTAGTTTCTGGGGATGGAGAGGGTGCAGATCGGGAAGTTTCTGGGGATGGAGAGGCTGCAGCTCGGGTAGTTTCTGGGGATGGAGAGGCTGCAGCTCGGGTAGTTTCTGGGGTTGGAGAGGGTGCAACTCGGGTAGTTTCTGGGAATGGAGAGGGTGCAGCTCAGGTAGTTTCTGGGGATGGAGAGGGTGCAGCTCGGGTAGTTTCTGGGGATGGAGAGGGTGCTGCTCGGGTAGTTTCTGGGGATGGAGAGGGTGCAGATCGGGTTGTTTCTGGGGGTGGAGAGGGTGCAGCTCGGGTAGTTACTGGGGATGGAGAGGGTGCAGATCGGTTAGTTTCTGGGGATGGAGAGCATGCAGATCGGGTAGTTTCTGGGGATGGAGAGGGTGCAGATCGGGAAGTTTCTGGGGATGGAGAGGGTGCAGATCGGGTAGTTTCTGGGGATGGAGAGGCTGCAGCTCGGTCAGTTTCTGGGGGTGGAGAGGGTGCAGCTAGGGTAGTTTCTGCGGATGTAGAGGGTGCAGCTCATGTAGTTGCTGGGGATGGAGAGGCTGCAGCTCGGGTAGTTTCTGGGGATGCAGAGGGTGCAGCTCGGGTAGTTTCTGCGGTGGAGAGGGTGCAGCTCGGGTAGTTTCTGGGGATGGAGAGGGTGCAGCTTCGGTAGTTTCTGGGGATGGAGAGGCTGCAGCTCGGGTAGTTTCTGCGGATGGAGAGGGTGCTGCTCGGTCAGTTTCTGGGGATGGAGAGGCTGCAGCTTGGGTAGTTTCTGGGGATGGACATGGTGCAGCTCGGGCCGGTTCTGGGGTTGGAGAGCGTGCACCTCGGGTAGTTTCTGGGTTTGGAGAGGGTGCAGCTCGGCTAGTTTCTGGGGGTGGAGAGGGTGCAGCTCTGGTAGTTTCTGGGGGTGGAGAGGGTGCAGCTCTGGTAGTTTCTGGGGATGGAGAGGGTGCAGCTCGGGTATTTTCTGGGGTTGGAGAGGGTGCAGCTCCGGTAGTTTCTGGGGATGGAGAGGGTCCAGCTCGGGTAGTTTCTGGGAATGGGGAGGGTGCAGCTCCGGTAGTTTCTGGGGATGGAGAGGGTGCAGCTCGGGTAGTTTCTGGGAATGGAGAGGGTGCAGCTCCGGTAGTTTCTGGGGGTGGAGAGGGTGCAGCTCTGGTATTTTCTGGGGATGGAGAGGGTGCAGCTTGGGTAGTTTCTGGGGTTGCAGAGGGTGCAGCTCGAGTAGTTTCTGGGGATGGAGAGGGTGCAGCTCGGGTAGTTTTTGTGAATGGAGAGGGTGCAGCTCGAGTAGTTTCTGGGGGTGGAGAGGCTGCTGCTCGAGTAGTTTCTGGGGATGGAGATGGTGCAGCTCGGGTAGTTTCTGGGGGTGGAGAGGGTTCAGCTCGGGATATTTCTGGGGATGGAGAGTGTGCAGCTCGTGTGGTTTCTGGGGATGAAGAGGGTCCAGCTCGGGTAGTTTCTTGGGATGGAGAGGGTGCAACTCAGGTAGTTTCTGGGGTGGAGTGGGTGCAGCTCGGGTAGTTTCTGGGGATGGAGACGGTGCAGCTCGGGTAGTTTCTGGGTTTGTAGAGGGTGCAGCTCGGGTAGTTTCTGGTGTTGGAGACGGTGCAGCTCGGGTAGTTTCTGCGGTTGGAGAGGGTGCAGCTCGGGTAGTTTCTGGGGTTGGAGAGGGTGCATCTGGGTTTGTTTCTGGGGGTGGAGAGGGTGCAACTCGGGTAGTTTCTGGGATTGGAGAGGGTGCAGCTCGGGTAGTTTCTGGGGATGGAGAGGGTGCAGCTCGGGTAGTTTCTGGGGATGGAGAGGGTGCAGCTCGGGTAGTTTCTGGGGATGGAGAGGGTGCAGCTCGGGTAGTTTCTGGGGGTGGAGAGGGTGCAGCTCGGGAAGTTTCTGGGGTTGGAGAGGGTGCAGATCGGGAAGTTTCTGGGGGTGGAGAGTGTGCAGCTCGGACAGTTTCTGGGGTTGGAGAGGGTGCAGATCGGGAAGTTTCTGGGGTTGGAGAGGGTGCAGATCGGGAAGTTTCTGGGGGTGGAGAGGGTGCAGCTCGGACAGTTTCTGGGGTTGGAGAGGGTGCAGATCGGGAAGTTTCTGGGGGTGGAGAGGGTGCAGCTCGGACAGTTTCTGGGGATGGAGAGGGTGCAGATTGGGAAGTTTCTGGGGTTGGAGAGGGTGCAGCTCGTGTAGTTTTATTTCAGTCTGTGTGGTGAGCAGGGGGAATTCCTGTTGTGACGTCACGGTGTAACTGCGTGGTGACGTCAGACGGAGCGCTTCCGATGAGCGCGCATTGTGACATCAGGCGCGCGCTCGCTTTCCCAGCCTGGGCGGGGTGACGGGAGCGCGCGCTGCACCGAACTCTCGTCACCGTGGAGATTGTGTAGGGTCCGCAACTCCAGGCCGGGGACCGGGGCCCAGCAGCTACTGGAAGGGGCTGACAATAAGAGGCGGGGCGGCCCGGCCTGGCGATGTGAGGGCGGCGATGTGGGCCAGCCTGGGCCTGGAGTGAGGGGGTCGGGGGGCCGGAGCCCGGAGCCCGGAGCCCGGACTGAGTGGGGGCCGGGGCCGGGAGTGCGGAGGGCGGGCGGGCGGGGGGATCGGTGTCCGGGCTGAGAGGGGAGTCGGGGCCGGGAGGGAGGAGGGTTGGGGCCCGAGCCCGGATTGAGGTGGGGGGGGTAGGGGGCGGGGGCGGGGGAGGGGGCTGGGGTTCGGGAGTGAGGCGGTGGGGGGAGTGGGGCCGGGCTTGGGCCCGGAGTGAGGAGGGGGTGACGGGGAGTCTGTGTGCGAGGCCTCCCCGGCGATGCGCTATGGAGCCGGGCTCCGCCGACAACCCGGTCACTCTGGTCATTAAAGCTCCGAATCAGAAATATGACGATCAGACCGTCAGCTGCTTCCTCAACTGGACCGTGGAGAAGCTCAAGAGCCACTTGTCCCGGGTCTACCCGAGCCGGCCGGTGAGTGCAGCCCGAGGGCGGGGAGGGGGAGAGAGAGGCTGGAACCCATCACCCCAAACCGCCATCACCCCAAACCCCCCTCGCTCCAAACCCCCCTCGCCCCAAACCCCCCTCGCCCCAAACCCCCATCGCCCCAAACCCCCCCCCCATCGCCCCAAACCCCCCTCGCCCCAAACCCCCCCCCATCGCCCCAAACCCCCCCCCCATCGCCCCAAACCCCCATCACCCCCAAACCCCCCCCATCACTCCAAACCCCCATCGCCCCAAACCCTCATCGCCCCAAACCCCCCTGATCGCCCCAAACCCCCCCATCGCCCCAAACCCCCCCTGATCGCCCCAAACCCCCCCCCATCGCCCCAAACCCCCATCACCCCAAACCGCCATCACCCCAAACCGCCATCACCCCAAACCCCCCTCGCTCCAAACCCCCCTCGCTCCAAACCCCCCTCGCTCCAAACCCCCCTCGCTCCAAACCCCCCTCGCCCCAAACCCCCATCGCCCCAAACCCCCATCGCCCCAAACCCCCCCCCCATCGCCCCAAACCCCCCTCGCCCCAAACCCCCCCCCATCGCCCCAAACCCCCCCATCGCCCCAAACCCCCATCACCCCAAACCCCCATCACCCCAAACCCCCCCATCACTCCAAACCCCCATCGCCCCAAACCCTCATCGCCCCAAACCCCCCTGATCGCCCCAAACCCCCCGATCGCCCCAAACCCCCCGATCGCCCCAAACCCCCCTGATCGCCCCAAACCCCCCTGATCGCCCCAAACCCCCCCCATCACCCCCAAACCCCCCCCATCGCCCCAAACCCCCCCCATCGCCCCAAACCCCCCCATCACCCCAAACCCCCCCATCGCCCCAAAGCCCCCCATCACCCCAAACACCCATCACCCCAAACGCCCATCACCCCTCACCCCGATCACTCTGACCCACCCATCACCCCGACCCCCCCCCCCCCCACACCCCCATCACTCATCACCCTGATACACCCCCTTCACCCAATCACTCATCACCCCGACCCCCCCCCCCTACACCCCCATCACTCATCACCCGGATACACCCCCTTTACCCAATCACTCATCACCCCGACCCCCCTTTCACTCCAATCACCCATCACCCCAACCACCAATCACCCCAACCACCACACACCCCCCCTCCCCCCCCCCCCCCCCCCCCCCCCCCCCCCCCCCCAGGTCTGCCCCCCACCCCGGCACTGTCCCATCAACTGTCCCCACCCCAACCCCCAGCAATCTCCATTAATTACCTCCCCCCAACTCAGCCCATCAATTAACTGGGCACCTGCCATTGATTGCCCACCCCCTCCGGCACTCATCAATTATCCCCACCACCCCCAAACACCCTCCATCGGTTGCCCCCAGCATCTTCCATCAGACCCCCCCACTCAGTACTCTCCATCGGTTTCCCCCCCCCCCCCCCCCCCCAGCATCCTGCTTTACCCCAATGCCCCCTCTCAGCTGGGCCGTCTCTCAAAAAGGAATCCTGCTGCTTTGGCAATTTGACACATGCCTGACAGGGCTGGGTGCCACAAAAGTCTAATCCACATTTGTGGTTAGAGTAGGGAGGATGCATCGTTAGTTATTGTGATAGTGAGTATACCTTAGGTTTCCCCAGGGCCCAGAGCTAACAGGCATATGAATGGATTACAAGAGACATTATTGCTGGCTATTACCTTTGTGACATTCTGGCTCTCTCCTCCAAAAGACTTGATGTAGGTCCCAGAACCAAAAAGGCTTGCAAAATTGCTATCCTAGCTACATCCTCTGTAACTTATTTGGAATTTTGTGTTTTGATATTTGAGCAAGGTAATTTTGTTCCCAGACTCTCCCGTTCTTGTTTATTGGTGACCGAGATCTGTGTTCCTTTGAGACTCTGGTTCTTGTCGCGTCAAGTAATTATGATTGGGAGTTGAAATGAGCAGTTATGTGTACGTTGTATGAAGTGTTTCATTTGGGAGTAGGATACTTCTGTTTTATTTCGTTGACACAAAATTTTACAGCCTTGAGGCAGACCATTCAGCCCATGCCCCAACCTCCCTTTAACCTGAGTTCATTGTTGCTGTGACAGCAATGTATTGCTGAATTCTGTTACTACCTCCAAATCTGGATTTGCCTTCAAACCCTCTCAGCATTGGACAAACCTGAAAGCGCACATTCTGTTCAGTTTAGACCCTGGGTGTGGGACAAGCAAGTGCTTTGCAGTCTTTCAATGTTTTTTGCCAAAATATCTCCAGCATTATCCAGAATTCTTGTAAATTAATCATGCGATTTCATGGAACTGGGCCTGTAGGCACCTTACAGCCTTCTGGACTGAATATTGAATTCAACAACTTTAGGTCATGAGCTCCCTCCCCCATCCCCACCCCATTTCTGTTTCCCCCTTTTTTTTTCCAATAAATTATATAGATTTTTCTTTTCCCACCTATTTCCATTATTTTTAAATATTTTAAAATCTTTTATGCTCTCCCCACCCCCACTAGAGCTATACCTTGAGTGCCCTACCATCCATTCTTAATTAGCACATCCGTTTAGATAATATCACCAACTTTAACTTTAACACCTATGTGTTCTATTGTACCATTGTCATTGACATCTTTTGATGATCTGCTTCTATCACTGCTTGTTTGTCCATACAACCACACCCCCAACCCCCCACCCCCCCCCCCCCCCCCCCAACCTCTCTCTCTCTCTCTCTCTCTCTATCTCTCCGCCCACCACACACACACCTTAAACCAGCTTATATTTCAACTTTTTCTTGGACTCAAACTCAAGTTCTGTCGAAGGGTCATGAGGACTCGAAGGTCATGAGGACTCGAAACGTCAAGTCTTTGCTTCTCCGCCGATGCTGCCAGACCTGCTGAGTTTTTCCAGGTAATTCTGTTTTTGTTCTGTTACTGGTTAATGTTGTTTATGGCTGTAGTTCAGAAAAGGTTTACCTCAAAATTTAGGTGAAAGTATAGCAAGAACAACCCCTGAACAAGCCCCATTTTTTTGCAAGCTTTTTTTTTTAATATTCATTTATGGGATGTAGGCATTGCTGGATAGGCCAGCGTTTGTTGCCCATCCGTAATTGCCCTTGAGAAGGTGGTGGTGAGCAGCCTTCTTGAACTGCTGCGTCCATCAGGTGGAGGTACATCATCGACAGCGCTGTTAAGGAGGGAGTTCCAGGATTTTGACCCAGTGACAGTAAAGGAACAGCGATAGTTCCAAGTCAAGATGGTGAGTGGCTTGGAGTGGCAGTGTTGGGTAAATTTCTGTTTTGGATGCAAATTGAGGATGAAATTGCGCTGAAATGAAAACAAAATGCTGGAAAAACTCAGGCCTGGCAGCATCTGTGGGAAGGGAAACAGAGTTAATGTTTCGAGTCCGTATGACTCTTCAGAACTAAAGAGAAGTAGAAATGAGTTGGGTTTTATACTGTTTAAGAGGAGCTGGAGCAAAATAGAAGGTCAGGGATAGGTGGGAGTTCAGGAGAGATTTGACAAAGATGTCATAGACACAGGACAAAGGGAGTGTTAATGATAGTTAAAGAAGGTGCTGATAGTGGCATAAAAGTAAGATAGCAGAATATGTTAATAGCAGAACAAGGGTCAGCGTTCTCTGAAAGTGAAACATAAAAACAAGTAACATGGGCCCTGCGGGGAGTGGGAGGAGGTTGGGGATAAAGGATAAAAAAAATAAAGAGAATTGGATTAAAAAAGGGGTAATGATGGAGGAGAGAGTTCATGGTCTGAAGTTGTTGAACTCTATTAATTCTGGAAGGCTGTAAAGTGCCTTATCAGAAGATGAGGTGCTGATCCTCCAGTTTGAGTTGGGCTTCACTGGAACATTGCAGCAGGCCAAGGGCAGACATGTGGGCATGAGAGCAGGGTGGAGTGTTGAAATGGCAAGTGACAGGGAGGTCTGGGTCATGCTTGTGGACTGAGCGAAGGTGTTCAGCAAAACGGTCACCCAGTCTATGCTTAGTCTTACTAATGTAGAGACCACCACATTGGGAGCAGCGAATGCAGTAGACCAAATTGAAGGAGGTGCAAGTGAAGTGCTGCTTCATCTGAAAAGAGTGTTTGGGTCCTTGGATAGTGAAGATGGAGGAGGTAAAGGGGCAGGTATTGCACCTTCTGCGATTGCATGGGAAGGGGATGAGGTGCTGGGGGTGATGGAGGAGTGGACCAGGGTTCCCAAAGGTAACAGCCCCTATGGAATGCTGATGGGGGAGGTGTGTGGAAGATGTCTTTCGTGTTGGCATCGTGCTGGAGTTGGTGGAAGTGGCAGAGGATGATATTTTGAATGTAGATGCTGGTGGTGTGTAAAGTGAGGACAAGGGGGACCCTATCATGGTTCTGGGAGAGAGGGGAAGGGGTGAGGGCAGAGTTGCAAGAGATAGTTTGGACACAGTTGAGGGCCCTGTCAACCGCAATAGTGGGGGATCCCTCAATTAAGGAAGAAGTAAGACATGTCAGAAGTGCCCTTTTGGAAAGTAGCATCATCGGAACAGATGTGAAAGAGTTGAAGTAACTGAGAGAATGGGATGGAGTCCTTAGAGGAAGCAGGGTGTGAGGAGCTGTAGTCGAGGTAGCTAGGGGTAGAAGTCAATGGGCTTGTAATGAATATTGGTGGACTGTCCATCACCAGAAATGGAGACAGAGAAGTCGAGGAAGAGAAGGGAAGTGTCGGAAACAGACAATGTGAAGGCAAGAGAGGGTGGAAATTGGAAGCAAAATTGCTAAGTTTTACTAGGTCCAGACAAAAGCGTGACGCAGCACTGATATAGTCATTGATGTACTGAAGAAAAAAGGGGCCTGAGTAGGACTGGAACAAGGAATGTTCCACATACCCCACAAAAAGACAGGCATAACTGGGGCGCATGCAGGTACCCATAGCCACACCTTTTATTTGGCGAAAGTGAGACAAATTAAAGGTGAAACTGTTCATAGAGAGAACAAATTCACTGCACTGGTTAGGTTACAATTCAGATTTCTGCTAAAATGCACCAGCATGATTACAAACGTCAAAACCTCCATGAACCAGCACAATTGTCAGCATAATAAAACACAATTTTTTTTTTTCCCCCTTGCATTTAAAAATACTTGTTTTTAAGAGTAGTAACCAGGCGCAGTTTTATTAATAGAGCTGAAAATTCAGGTCTATTAATAATAATATAAAATAAATAATAAAATAATTAAAATACTATAATATAAAATTATAAATAACAATTTATTTAATAATAAATAATATTATTTAATAATAAATAATTTATTTAAACTTATGCATTTTAAATAAATAGCTATTGCGTTACCTGGAGTAACCTGTTGTTAGATCACTGAAAATGAGTTTTAAAAAGTCCCTACTGAACCATTTACTAGTTTAATTAGTCTGCATCAGACAGTGTATTAGTAAATTAAATATTTTTATTGTGTAAAAACTTTTAAAAGCATCTACCAGCGTCTGGACCTCAGAAAACAAGCTCAATTTAAAGAGTCTCTTTGTATGGATACAATCAGCAGAAGCTTGGCACTCTGGTTATTTTGATCTGAAAGTGAGGCCCGTTTAATGACAGTGCCAGTGCTGGACAAAAAGAATTATAAACCGTCATTAAGATTACAGAAATTTGATTTACGATTAACGTAACTTATCTAAAATTCCCCAATCTTTTGAGCTAATCAACCAATTTCACTCTGATTGCACTGATGAAACTAGTAGAAACTCTGCCTCGTGGAGAACTGACAGGAGTGGAAATGTGCCCGTAAGATTTCCTTGTACTACTGCACAGAATCTTGTGTATATTGATTTAACAGTAGTGTTGGTGTTGCTTTGTTTGACTCTTTTGTCTCAGATATCTTTGCTATCTGAGAGTTGAGATATTTGTTACAGCAGTCTGGCCAATAAAATGGTTAATGTTTGATGTTTGGTCCTTTTACTATCTCACATGCTAGAATTTTCAATAACTGAAGTACTGATGGGGCATTGCTGATTTTAGGAACAGTTTCTGTATATTATGGACAAACTTTGGATGCAATAAATATCATGTGAATCATAGCTGTGTTTACACTTCTGACCTCCTTACAAAGCCTTCGCCATGTATCTCAGCTCTGGCTGTCAGGAAACCTGATCATTCTGTTACAAGTTTAATTAGGCCAACATCATGAGCTGATTCTTTATAGTGGTTACCATGCAGAGTTTTTCAAAGCCTATAGGTGTGATTGCAAAGAGTTATTAGCTCATTTAGTAGTTTTTCTTCAAAGTAATCTTGCATTCTGCTGTATGTTTTGTTAGCAATATCTTCCAACTGTAAGACATACAGTTCCATCATTACCAATGTTGCTTCTATCACTATGACTAAATTCCTGTGCATCAACCCTGTTGTTGGTTCTGAACTAACCTGGCGCATTCAGTCACCTGTGCCCCTTTCTGTGTCAAGTTACTCTTACCATTGTCTGCTTCCTTGGTCTTCCTCAGCTTCTTGTTCCATGTACATCTGCTGGGTCACAGAAGATGTTTTATCTGTCCATTCTGGAAAGGTGTCCAAACCACCGTAATTGCTGATCCTGGATCTTCTGTATAAGTATAGATTCGTGTCCAAGCAATGTTCTCATTAAATTATTCTTGATTATTGCATCTTGACTAGTCCCAGTGTTCCTCTCAACCAACTCCACTCATCAAGTGGTGCTCCGACATGGAGTTATTCTGCATATCCATCTTAAAACCTGATATGCAGACTTCTTTTACTGTCCGCTTCTCTGAATCCAAACTGGCCCAATTCACATGAACTGGCATTTCACTTTTTGTTTAGTATTAGATTCCCAGTTTTCTTACATTTTCAGCACTTAATTTATTTTTAGTGCAAAATGTGTGATTATCAGTGATAAACCATAGTGTGAGTTTCACTGAAGCAATGAAGCAATTGAGCTCATGTCATTTTCCTGTTGAGCCTACTCAGGTGACATGGTGTTATTTTTCTCTGCATGTTTTATGCTAAGAAGCATTCCAAACAATTAGAATATTCTCTCATACCCTGTTCTTCATTAACATTGACTTTTATGGACATACAATTTAATCGCTGAAATCTGAAGTAGCCTGCCCGTATTCAGCAACTAATGCCTTTGTAAATACTTGTAGATTTTTCTGACATTGCTAAACATAGATGTGTTTTGTTCTGATATAGTGCACACAAACACTAGTCAACTAAACAAGGTACGGTTGATGACCTTGGCATTCCAATTTCTGAACAGCTTGCTGTCCAGCAAGGCTCTGATATATTTTAGCATTTGACCTGTGTAATGATTCTTTTGATATCCCCTTGTTTTTGTTCAGGATCTGAGCCATGTAGTATGACCTTGAATTACTTTTGGGCCAGAACATTAAATATTGTCACAAACACACGTCACAGACGACATGTAAAAGGAGTTAGATCTTCCTTATTGAACAGTATAGCCACAAATTCTATCATTAGAATTTCAGGGTAGCTTTCCCAGACTGTTGAGCTTGACAGGAAGTGGTTTTTCAGTGAGCTTTAAAACTTTAATTTGTTCTAAAATTCTAAGAGCACCTGTGGTTTGCATGATTAAAGGACCATTATTGGCAGTGGTTTGCTCTTCTCACCTCTTGCGATTCTTATTTGCAGATCTGTAGATTATAAATATTTTTCTACATAAAGCTATAATTGGAGTGATTTCTCTGGGGATGGGGCGGGGTGGCAGGTTTATCAACATCATTTCTAGATTTAAATGCATTTTAAGTATTTATAGCTGGACACAGATCACCCACTCCATTGAAGCAACATTTTCCAGCCACTGGCTGTGCCTTCATGACAGCCCCGTTTAGCATTTTCGGCACCGCAAACTGTACCAAGTTTCCTCATTTTCGGCCATATGTTGGCCCATAATCATTGGACTATTGAGAAAGAATTAATTTCTTCACTGCTGTGACACAAGAAAAGTTTGTTTCGGTAGAGGAAGAGGGAGGAGATGGGTTTAGTGACTTAGCAGCTATTGGAATGATTAACCACACCCACATCTAACATCTAACTTTCAGTGTGCCGCAATTTCCTCCAACAAAACGTTGAGAGGAAATGAAATTGTTGTCTTCAACCAAGTCCGTGCCTTAATCACCTATTACCTCCACTTCTCTGGCCAGTGTTTCAGGCTGAAGCAGGCCATTCCCAACCTCACTATTCTATATGACCCTTAGCTGAGCTTCCAATTGCAAATTCTCTCCATCACAAAAACCATCTACTTCTAGTTTCATAATATATCCTCCTCCTTCCAACTTCATATCAACCCACCTACAGCTAAAACCCGCCATCGCCACTGTCCTTGCTGACATTGGCTCCCAGATTCCCCAAGATCTCAAATTTAAAATTCTCATCCTTTTTTGGCTGCATATTGCGTAGGAAGGATCTTGAGGTTTTAGAGTTCAATTTTGATTCAGTAGGGTGCGGCCTGATATCGGAAATAGGAATATGTTACTGCTTGTTGCCACTGCTACCAGCAGATCTGCTGTCATGGCATGTCACACTTGCCTGTCTTACACCATCTTCACACATCGATTGTAGCTCATCTACCCACCAATTTGCCCGCTAAAATAGATCTCTGTAGCTTTTTAGTTCTGATCAAATGGCTGAAAAACTGGCATTTTCTTTTTTGGATCTTTTTGCTCTTACAATTTCCAGCACTTCTTTGTTTATCTTATGATCTGTTTATGGAATTTTAGCAAACAACTTAGCATCCACATTTCATAGGCCTGTGTTTTCTTCCATAAGTCTTTATTTATTGCCCAGGTTTCTGAGGCAAACAGGAAAGTGGATAGAATGTAGCATCCTATGAGTTTTTTTCCTTTTTACAAGTTTGTGTTTTCTTGTTAACACATCCTTCAGCTTCACGAAATTACTTCTGGCTATCTCAATCCTTCTAACTTCTGCATCACATCTGCCATCTTCTGTTATCATTTGTCCTAAATAGACAAACTGATCCATATGTTCCAGTGTGACACCATCCACTTCAATCTAGTCTCTTCTACTGTATTCCTTCTGACTATCATTGTTTTTGTCTTTTTCGTATTCATAGTCAATCTGTATCCTAAACTTCTAGATTTTACTTGCTCTATGATATTTTGTGGGGCCTGTTCTGATTCTGCAAGTAACATTGTGTCTTCAGTGTACTGCTAGTTTATTATGTTCTTGCCTCCAATTTGTAGCCTTGGAAGTACATCTAATTCTCTGAATATTTGTTCAGCAGTACACAGCCTTGCTGTACTCCTCTCTTCACTTGAAATGTGCCTGATTGTCTGTCTTCTATCCAGATGCTGGCTATTTGGTCCCAGTATAGGCACTGGATAAATCTCATCTTTAGTGTCATTGTCACATTTCAGCAACATGCCTGTTAGCTTTTGGTGATAAATGCGATCAAGCACTTTTCATAGTTTATGAAGCATATGTGAATGTTTTTGTTTACTTCCAGATATTTATCAAATATTGTTCTTGGGTTAGATATTCCTTCTTTGTTCCTACACCAGGTCTAAATCCAGACTGCACTTCAGCAATTTCTACCTCAGTTGCGTTTTAGGAATATAGAATTGCGAAATTGGTTCTGTTTTTAATTACAGCAACACAGATTATAGAATGATATGACAGAAGTGTTTCACGCTATAAAAGGAAAGACAGGGTTGTTAGAAGTAGATTATTTCCAGTAGCTGAGGGGTCAAGAATGAGAGGCCATAAGATACAAAATTAAAGACTTGGAACAGAGGGCAAGGGAAATGTCTTCAGAATTGTGAGGCTGTTGAGTTCACATCCAGACTTCATGGTTGAGGCATTCAGAGTTAGATTGAGTAGGTGGATTATGGAAACCCTCACTCAGCGCCTTCACCTCCCTTTCTTCTTTCAAGATGTTCCTATCTGGTTGACCAAGTTTTGGCCATGTTAGGACATCTTGGGTTGCTCATTGTCAATTTTTGTCAAATATGCATCGGTGAAATGCCTTGGGACATTTCACTAGGTTATAGTTGCTATCTAAATGAAGTTATTGTGATTTGGTCTGGTCGATTGGCCTGTTTCTGTGCTGTAATGTCCATGTGTCATCTTTCTACAGATTTAGAAAATCAAATCTATTTTTATAAGGAGGGGAGAGGGTTAACGTGAGCTAGTGCTTAGTTACAGAGAAATTGATTTGTTTTTGGCTGCCTATGTTGATATAGAAAGTTACATTTCAACAGAAGATGACAATATAAAGTAGGTTATTTAACACGACAGTGTGGAGTGCATGATGTGGAATCCAAATTGCTTTGCAGTCATTCGTGACTGAATGCTCACAACAACAAAATTGAACTTCCTTTTATTTATGCTGGTTAGTTTAGCATGCTTGGATGGACGTGTCTGAATCCATGTCATGGTTTTTAATTTTACCATGGTCAATTTACCATGGTCAAGTTTTATTCAATTGTTACTTCTGAAAATGCTACCATTCGAACAAAAAATGTATGTAATAAAGCTCAGTATGGAAGGCCCCATTCCTCACTCTAGTGCTTATGGTATTTGTTGTGCTGATCCTAATCTTTATTCTACTGAGTAAACAAGGTACTAATTAATGGGACGGCTCACTAATTGAATTTGTCCTGGAATGGGTGGGGAGGGGGATTGGGGTGGTGGAGGGATGTAGGGGCATGCTGGGAGGCTGGGATTTTTCTCACTCAGGTAAACCTTCAGCCAATGCCCCAAAAGGAAGGTGGTCCTAACACAAGAAGAATGGAAAGATTTTCAGTGCTCTGTGCTGATAGGCTGTCAGATCTCAAAACAAAAACAGAATTACCTGGAAAAACTCAGCAGGTCTGGCAGCATCGGCGGAGAAGAAAAGAGTTGACGTTTCGAGTCCTCATGACCCTTCTGTCGACGGGTCATGAGGACTCGAAACGTCAACTCTTTTCTTCTCCGCCGATGCTGCCAGACCTGCTGAGTTTTTCCAGGTAATTCTGTTTTTGTTTTGGATTTCCAGCATCTGCAGTTTTTTTGTTTTTATGTCAGATCTCAGCCTGTTTATACTCCAGGTGTACCCTTGTTCAGGTCTGAGGTAATTAAGATGTGTCTCTGTGGAACAAACCAAAAGCCTACAGGTGGATTTAGATTGCTCAGCAGTTGAATTTGGAGACTTGTAAACATGTTGATAGTGTTATGTATATGTCAGAACAGCTGGCAGTCCAAAAAAGGACTATCATCTAAAAATAGTATTCTGGGCAATGCCTTCAGTGTAGTAAATAGTTGTTAATTGTACTAAGGTACTTTACCCAAGAATGCTACTGCATGGCTTTGTGATTACCATTACTTAATTAAATTCCTGATTTTGGCCAGGCTGCCTCATGGGTAGAGCTAGTCACTCCGCTGATTTGAGGAAAAATCTTAGCTGACATTTGTATACTTTCTTGTGACTAGTTGCAGAGAGAATTAGCAGAAGCCTGTGTCTGTAATCCTTTCTCATTGCTGCCAATTGGATTTCAGTGGAACAAAATTGTGAGTATGAGAGAATTTTGAGTCACTTGACTGTACAATATTGGATTCTGCCCTTAGCAACTGGATTAGATGCATGAAAGGATTGTTTTCAGATCTTCAACAGAAATATGAAGATATGGTGATCTGGTGGAACATTGTAAAGTGAGTTAGCTTATTTTACGACAGCGGGCTTAATAGGGATTCCTCTTCCTTCCTGAACAGGGCTAACTAGAACGGATGACATTTTCTATTATATAAAATTAAAACAGAAGATGCTGGAAACACCGGAGAGAGAAACAGTTAATGTTTCAGATTGGTGACTTTTTCTCAGAACTGGAAATTGTTAGCGATGTAATAATTTTTAAGCAATCTCAGAGGCAGGAAAAGAGTAAAAAGGAAAGGTCTGTGATGAGTGGAATGCAGGAGAGATGAAACAATAAACAGGTTAATGATCCAAGGCAAAAGTGGGTGATAATGGGACCAGTAAAGGAACAGAAGATGGGTCCAAAGGAGGTGGAAATGAGAATATCAGCTTCATTGCCATCTTTCTGAGAAAAAGGGGGCAATAGTCATATGAATTGGTGATTGCAATGTTGAACGCAGAAGACTGAAAGATGAGGTGCTGTTCCTCGAGCTTAATTGAGCTTCATTGGAACAGTATAAGAGATCGGAGAGGAGGCGGTGAGATTTGAGATTGGGGTAGAGAATTAAAAATGGCAAGCAACCAGAAGTTCAGGGTTGTGCTTGTTGACTGACTAGGGATGTTCAACAAAGCAATCACCCTATATCTGCTTTTGGTCTCCCCAGTTGGGGAAACCACATTGTGAGCAGCAACTGCAGTAGATTAAATTTTAAAAAGTACAAGTAAGTCACTGTTTCAATTAGAAACAATGTTCGGGGCCCTGGGTACTGGGAAGGGAGGAGGTAAAAGCAACAGGTTGTATCCTTTGACCTTATTTGGGAAGGGGCTAGGCGAAGGGGAACTGTTGTTGAGGTGATTGAGGAGTAGGCCAGTGTGTTGCAAAGGGAACTGTTCCTTTTTTTTATTCATTCACTGGATGTGGGCTTCGCTGGTTCAGCCAGCATTTATTGCCCATCCCTAGTTGCCCTTAACAAGGTGATGGTGAGCTGCCTTCTTGAACCGCTGCAGTCCATGTGGTATAGGTACACCCACAGTGCTGTTAAGAAAGGAGTTCCAGAAGTTAGATCCAGTGACAGTGAAGGAACGGCGATATGTTTCCAAGTCAAGATGGTCATTAACTTGGAGGGGAACTTCCAGGTGGTGGTATTTCCATCTATCTGTTGCCCTTGTGCTCCTAGATGGTAGTGGTTGTGCGTTTGGAAGGTGCTGTCAAAGGAACCTTGGTGAATTCCTGCAGTGCATCTTGTAGATGGTACACATTGCTGCTACTTTGCATTGGTGGTGGGGGGAGTGAATGTTCGTGGATGTGGTGCCAATCAAGAGGGCTGCTTTGTCCTGGATGGTGTCAAGCTTCTTGAGTGTTGTGGGAGCTGCACTCATCCAGGCAAGTGAGGAGTATCCCATCACACTCCTGAATTGTGCCTTGGTGGACAGGCTTTGGGGAGACAGGAGTTGAGTTACCAATTGCACAATTCCTAGCCTCTGACCTGCTCTTGTAGTCACAGTATGATGTGGATAGATGTGTTTGGTGGTGGCATCACGATGGAGGTGGTCGGGGTGGTAGGTGAGGGCAATGGTAATCCTGTCATGGCTCTGGAAGGAAGAGAAAGAGGTGAGAGCAGCAGAACTGTGGAAAACAGGGCAAACGTGTTCGAGGGCCTTGTAAACCATGATGGAGGGTAAAGGGAAGACATATCGGAAGCAGTGGTGTTCTGTGGTATCATCAGAACAGACGTGACGGAGAATGGCAGAGTTCTTCCAGGAAGTGGAGTGGGAGGCACTGTAATCACAGGAGTTACAGGCGCCTAGTGGGCTTAAGTCTTCTGTTATTCTTTGTATGTTCTCCATGACCCCACCCCTTGCCTTCTCTCACTTTGTCTTGTAATATTCTTAGTGACAGTGATAGGCTGAATGGCCTGCTTCTGTTCCTTTTCCTCCATTGTGACTCCTTGACTCTTTTAATAAGTGGATTGTCTACATAACAAATTTACATGAGGTTAACGATGAGCAGTATAAAATCAATTGAATGTGTGAGCAGTGAAAATCCCCGCTCCCCTGTGATAAATCTTGCCCCCTTTCACTTTGTCTCCTTTTTCTTGAAAATATCTTCCAGCTGTTGGCAGAAATATTGGTCTAAATTTCTGCATTGTAACCCTTTAGGCATTAAAAGGGGTGGCCCAGGTTGACTAGTTTCAATACTCCCCTTTGTTTCCTGGCATCAGCTACAACTTGCATTTATATAGCGCCGTTAATGTCGTCAAACATCCCAAGGCACTTTCACAAGAGCATTATCAAACAAAATTTGACATAGAGCCACATAAGTAGGTATTAGCACAGGTGAGCAAAAGCTTGATCTAACAGTTAATTTTTAAAACAAAAACTAAATTACCTGGAAAAACTCAATGGGTCTGACAGCATCTGCAGAGAGGGATACAGTTAATGTTTTGAGTCTGAATGACTCTTCATCAGAACTAAGGAGAAATAGAAAAGAGGTGAAATATAAGCTGGTTTAAAGTGGGGGTGGGACAGGTAGAGCTGGATAGAGGGCCAGTGATAGGTGGAGATTGCCAAAAGATGTCATAGACAAAAGGACAAAGAGGTGTTGACAGTCATTCAGACTCGAAATGTTAACTGTATCCCTCTCTACAGATGCTGTCAGACCTGCTGAGTTTTTCCAGTTATTTTTGTTTTTGTTCTAGATTTCCAGCACCTGCAGTATTTTGCTTTCATCTTAGTAGTTAATTTTTAAAAATCATTTTAAAGGAAGAGAGACATACAAAGAGATTTAGAGAGGGAATTCCAGAACTTAAGGCACCTCCTGATAGTGACACAGCATAACTTGCAGAAAACTGTATGTTTTTCTGTGAAGATGAACGGTTTGTCTTTCGTGTTATGGTTCAGGGTTTGAAACTGTGCTGTATTAGAAATATCTGTGTATTTGGCAACAAGCCAGTGACAGTGCCTAAGTTCCATTGTTCATAACTGCCTGTTCCAAAGGGTACAAAAACAATAAGCTTAGTATGCAGTTTATTTCTAACAAAACTGTCTTCCAAATACCTAGGCATTGGTGTAACCTGTAGTTTGTGTAGTGAATTCGGTGGCTGTTTTTTTAAAATTCACTCGTGATCATGTGAGCATCACTGGCTGGGCCAGCATTTATTGCCCATCCCTAATTGCTCCTGAGAAGGTGGCGGTGAGCAGCTTTCTTGAACCGTTGTAGTCCATATGATGTAGGGACACCCACAGTGCTATTAGGGAGGGAGTTCCAGGATTTTGACCCTGTAAGGAACATATCTTTTTACTTTTGTTGGACTGCTGTAAAGAACATATCTTTCTATTTTCTGTGGATTGTGGATCTGCCTGACAAACGCATTTAATTGACTTATGACTAGGTGATCAGGTTTTTTATGAGAAGCAGTGCAGCAAATTGGTTCCTAGCCTAAAAGGAACAAGACCTAAAACCTCTCTCTCCTGGGTGTGGAGGATGCCTGTAATTCCACAATAATTGCTAGCTGGCATTCTTTCTCATATCTGTATAACCTGCTCTCTCTGAAAATCCCTGTCAAGAGGCAAAGGGGAAAATCACTGTTAGAGACATTGAAAGGCAAATACTCAACCAGTGAACTAAAGACAAAATGCTGGAAGACCACCTTGTGTCATCAACAAAAAACTGAAAGGAATTTGGGAGGCACCAATCAAAATCAACCCACCTAATCCTGCACTCCAGAACTGGTGCGATTGATGTGTTTTATCCCACCCTTAAAAGTTTTTGTGTGTGTTATGTGCCTTGTATGTGTGTGTATAGGGATTTAAGAAGAGGGTAGAGTTTAAGTTATAGTGTTAGTAATTAGCAGTTCATATTTCTTTCTTTTGCCACAGGTTAATGACACTTTGTTCAATTAACTGTGACTTATTTTTCAAGTTTACAAACCTGGTGCTTGTATTCTGTTAACCTAAATTAAACAGTTAGATAGAATTGGGCAATCTGGTGGTTTGATCAAACTTTTTTCACATTTGTCGTGGCTCAGGGAACAATGGGGTTCGGTATAACAGCTCACTATCCCCAGTGAGTCATGACAGTGCAGCTACGGTGATGAAACGTGATATTTTCCAAGTCAGGACGGTGAGTGGCTTGGAGGGGAACTTCCAGGCTATGATGTCCGCATGTATCTGCTGCTCTTCTAGATGGTAGTGGTCGTGGGTATTGGAAGGTGCTGTCTAGGGAGGTTTGGTGAGTTCCTGCAGTGCATCTTGGAGACAGTACACGCTGCTGCCACTGTGTGTCAGCGGTGGGGGAAGTGAATGTTTGTGGATAGGGTGCCAATCTAGCAGGCTGCTTCGTCCTGGACGATGTCAGCCTTCTTGAGCGTTGTTGGAGCTGCATGCATATAGGCAAGTGGAGAGTATTCCATCACACTCCTGACATGTCTTTTAGATGGAGGACAGGCTTTGGGAGTCAGGAGGTGAGTTACTCGCCGCACATCCCCAGCCTCTGACCTGCTCTTGTAGCCATGGCACTTTTATGGCTGGTCCAATTCAGTTTCTAGTCAATGGTAACCCCCAGGATAATGTTAGTGGGGGATTCAGCAGTGGCAATGCCATTGAATGTCAAGGGGTGATGGTTAGATTCTCGTTGAAGATGGTCATTGCCTGGCACTTGTGTGGTGACAATGTTAGCCCATTTGTCAGCCCAAATCTGGATTTTGTCCAGGTCTTGCTGCATTTGGACATGGACTGCTTCAGTATCTAAGGAGATGAACATTGTGCAATCATCAACAAATATCCCCACTTCTGACCTTATGACGGAGGGAAGGTCATTGATGAAGCAGCTGAAGATGGTTGAGCTGAGGACACTATCCTGAGGAACTCCTGCACTGATGTCCTGGAAGTGAGATGATTGACCTACAACAACCACAACCATCTTCCTTTGTGCTAAGTATCACTCCAACCAATGGAGAGTATTTCCCTCCACCCCATTTCTCATTGACTCCAGTTTTGCGAGGGCTCCTTGGTGCCACACTCGATCAAATGATGCCTTGATGTCAAGGGCATTCGCTCTCCACTCACCTTGGGTATTCAGCTCTTCTGTCCATGTTTGAACGAAGGTTGTAATGAGGTCAAGAGCTGAGTGGCCCTGGCAGAACCCAAACTGGGTGTCAGTGAGCAGGCTATTGTTAAGCAAGTGCTGCTTGATAGCACTGTTAGTGACTCATTCCATTATTTCACTGATGATCAAGAGTAGACTGATGGGGCGGTAATTGGCCGAGTTGGATTTGTCCTGCTTTTTGTTTACGGGGCATACCTGGACAATTTTCCACATTGCTGGGTTGATACCAGTTTTGTAGCTGTACTGGAACAGCTTGCTAGAGGCACAGCAAGTTCTGGAGCATGAGTCTTCAGTACTATTGCTGGAATATTGTCAGGTCCATAGCCTTTGCAGTATCCAGTGTTCTCAGCCATTTCTTGATATCTAATGAAGTGAATCAAACTGGCTGAAGATTGGTATCTGTGTTGCTGGGAGCCTCCAGAGGAGGCCGAGATGGATCATCCACTCAGCAATTCTAGCTGAAAATTGTTGCAAATGCTTCAGCCTTATCTTTTGCACTGACGTGCTGGGCTCCTCCATCATTGAGGATGGGGATACTTGTAGTGTCACCTCCTCCAGTGAGTTGTTTAATTGCCCACCACCATTCACTTCTGGATGTGGCAGGACTGCAGAGTTTAGATCTGATCTGTTGGTTGTGGAATTGCTTCGCTTTGTCTATCACTTGCTGCTTATGCTGTTTGGCATGCAAGTAGACCTGTGTTGGACCAGAATAAGCCAGTGACTTGTATCAGATCCTTGTTTCTCAGTCTTCTCCGTTTGGTAATCTTAATTTTGTACATTTTTTAGTTTCCACGAGTCAATCAGACACTTTTCCTTTTTTTCCCCAAAACAGTATGTGCTTTGGTTTGATTCTATTGAGCCAAAAAAAAATCCAGGTGTTCTGACAGTTTATCAGTATTGCACCAACTTTAACTGGAATTCCCCCCCCCCGACCCCCCAGCGAGTTGAAAACAGCTGATAGTTCATTCAAAGAATTTAAATGTGAAAATTAAGATTTTCAAACCATTTCTAGGCTTTGGTCAGCAAACACTATGCTATTAGAATGGATAAAGTGATGAAGCTTTGGAGTTGTTCTGTGCTTGCTGCTAAAGCGTGTTCTGCACTGTTTCCATCGCTTGTAAATTTTGTTTCAAATGTACTTTGTTAATCCAAGGATATGAAAACCTATACCTACTATTTCAAAAAAAAATCCTCACCCACTTTGACAAACACTTTAAAATGCCCTAAGCAACTTCACAGAAGCTTGACATTAAACCAAAGGAGATGAAATGATGAAAAGCTTGGCCAAAGAGTGTTTTAAAGGAGGCGAGTGAGTTGGAGAGGCGGAGAGGTTTAGTGAGGATATTCTAGACCTTAGAGCTGAGACCACTGAAGGTTTGGCCACCAATGGCAGAGCGATTAAAATAGGGGATGCTGAAGGGCCCAGATTTAGATCCAGGTGCAGATATTTTGGAGGGTTGTTGGGCTGGAGGAGATTACAGAGATGGGGAGGGGTGAGGCCATAGAGGGATTTGAAAACAAGGATGATGATTTAAAAATCAAGACGTTGCTTGACTGGAAGCTGATTTACGTCAGTGAGCACAGAGATAAGGAAACAGGACAACTTTAATTAGTACGATATGGGTATAATTACTTTGTGACAAGTTAACATAGGCAGTTTCCAGTATAAATCTGGGCAGAATGGAAACATAAAAATAAGGACAGACTATGACGTTAGAAGTGTGACTGAATTCCATCTGTGCGTTCTGTCTGATTATTCCCCACCTTCTGTCTCTCCTCCAGCTGAACTTAGTTTTAACACAGAAATAAAAGCAAAAAACTGCGGATGCTGGAAATCCAAAACAAAAACAGAAACAGAAATACTTGGAAAAACTCAGCAGGTCTGGCAGCATCGGCGGATGAGAGCACAGTTGAAGGGTAATGAGGACTCGAAACATAGTTCTGTTGAAGGGTCATGAGGACTCGAAACGTCAGCTGTGCTCTCCTCCGCCGATGCTGCCAGACCTGCTGAGTTTTTCCAGGTATTTCTGTTTCTGTTTTTGTTTTGAACATAGTTTTAAGTCCATGTGCACTGCCTCAGGGGATCGACTGTTAAAAGTAAACACACTCTTTCTTGAGTAAGTTTCTTGGTCCATTGGCTTTGAGATCAACAACGATTTAGTCATGGATTGTGATTGGTTTTTGGTTGTTTTCATGAGGAAGGTTCACAACAAGTTATTTGTTAAACAAAAACAGAAATACCTGGAAAAACTCAGCAGGTCTGGCAGCATCGGTGGAGGAAAGCACAGTTGACGTTTCGAGTCCTCATGACCCTTCAACAGAACTAAAAGTAAAAATAGGAAAGGGGTGAAATATAAGCTGGTTTGGTAGGGGGGAGGGGGTTGTTTATTAAAACGTTATTTGTTAAAATGGATTTACAGAAAATTTAACTGAATTAATTTGATAAAGTACCTGGTTACCATAACACCTAAAAGACCTGCATTTATATAGAATCTTGCACTTCCCCAGGACTCCCCACAGCACTCCACAACCAATGAGTAATTTTTGAAGTCTAATCAGTGTTTTGTCAGAGAATGCGGTAGCTATTTTTGTGCACTGCAAGGCCTTGCAGACTTCATTGTGCTAAATGATAAGATAATCAGTTTAATTGATAATGGTTAAGGAATAACTTTTTTGGCCAGGACGCAGAGCTCTCCAGCTCTTATTTAAATTAGCGCCATTAAATCTTTTATGTCCATCAGAACATGCAAACTTGGCTTAACATGTCATGCAAAATTTGGCACCTTGGTGCAACACCATGTTTGGACTGAAACGTTACTTCTCATTACGTGCTTAAGTCATGGAGTAAGGCTTGAACACAACCTTCTGATTGGGCTGAACATGCTATTAATAAGCCACAGTGACTATGAGAATCTTCACAGCCAAAGAAGTCTGTCAGTTTCCAGTTAGTTTGTAGATCTCTCAAATTTCATTCAATTGCATTACAATCCTCCCACCATTAACATCCTGGGAGTTATCATTGACCAAAGCCATATAAATACTGTGGATGCAGGGCAAGTAACTCATTTTTTAACTGCCCAAAGCCTATCCACCATCTACAGGGCCTGAGTCAGGACTGTGATGGAATACTCTCCACTTTCCTGGATGAGTGCAGCTCCAACAATGCTCAAGAAGTTTGAAACCATTGCAGGACAAAGCAGCCTGCTTGATTGACACTCCATCCACCACCTTAAACATTCTCTCCTTCCATCACTGTCCGCACAGTGACAACAGTGTGTACTATATACAACATGCACTGCAGCAACTCCTCAAGACTCCTTCAACAGCACAGGAGATGAACTGTTTTTTTATAATCCACTCTGACCACAGAATTTCCATGAAATGGACTGAATTATTTCTCTCTAAGCTTGCAGTAATGATGTCACAAAGGTTAATTCTGCAGTGTGAATGACACTGATATACAGTGCACAGGAGATGGGCAATCGTTTGGTGCCAGCACAAATATCAACTGATTGTGAGTACATCTCCACACACACCTTACAACTATACTTTAAAAAGATGCAGATTCCAAGGCTGTAATTGAAGCTCCATGTTCAAGTGGTGTTCAGGGCTTTTCTGAGCTTTTATTACTTTTCCCCTAAATGTTGTTTCATTCCAGTGTCCAGTAGCAAAATAAAATAAAAATTGATTCTTTTGGTTTGACACTACCACAAGATTGTTGTGTTGTGATTGCACTTGTTAAAAAAATATTATATCAATCTGTGTCAAATACACTTGGCAGGTGCCACAGTGTATTTCACTTGACTGCGCTCAAGGTGCCTTCAGTCTAATTTGATAGGTTCAGCTAAAGGGCACTAGGTGGAGACTCGTATGAAGCCTAAATGCTGGAATTGACCAGTTGAACTGTTGTACGTTCTAAATAACCCACTGGTTAAAACCTATTCAAGTATCAGGCTGATAAATGTATTGCTCTTGCTCTAAGACTCTGAGCTAATCTCATCTAATTCTTATTAGTTATTAAAGAAAAATATAATCAATATAAACATTACAACCATTCTTTTAAAAAATCAAACTTCTCCCTGACTGCCCGACTTTAGGTAATAGTTACAAAATATATTGTTTAGAAATTACATCGGCATAAAATGGACAATAGAAAATGGGGATGAGGCAGAGAAAGACGTGACCAATAGAAGTAAAGTTCTTAATTACTCCTTTTTAAAATATAGGGTTGATAAATTTAAATAGATTGTTGCAGTAATTAAGTTGCTCCTGCTGTCTGAGTAACCTTGTAACTATTAAGTTTTATAAATTTCATAGATTACAGGTAAAATAATTTTATCACAGCTTTCCAAAGTCACCCTCTAATACCTTACTAAGATATTCTGTACACAAGAGGTTACACATAAGATGAGTGCCTTGTGGAAAGTAAATAACTGAAGGGTGTGCCTGAATTTGGATGGCTCTGACATAAGGACCTTGTATCCCTGGACTTTATGTCCCTGGAGTGTATTCTGTTTTTTTACTAACTGCATGTAGCATATGATTTGGCATTGAATGAGATGTTTTTATAGTAACTTTTCTGTATCCTTTATGGGTGCATGTACTGTTGAGGCTGTGACATAAAATGAGGGCAGGTGACATGATCCTAATTTTGATTTCCACCCCTCGCCACAGTAGTTTGAAAATGAAGCTGTGAAGTTGTGGAATGCTCTGCAGATAAGGGTGGTATTTTTTAGCTGTGGGCTTTGGGGGCAGTTTTGGTGTTTGGCACATCACGTTTGCTTAATTTTCAATCCGTTTTGCAGCCTTACACTTTGCAATGTGCTAAGTCCCCGCAGTTGCACAAAAAGACAAGAAACAGGAGCAGGAGTAGACCAAATGACTTATCACGTTTGTTCCGCTATTCCAGACAATCACGGCTGATCATGGGCAACAAAGGAAGCATTGAGTCATGAGTATACCACCCCTTTACGAGATACATATATTCTTTAAGAAGCTGTATTTATAGCTTAACCACTTGAAGATTTGAATTAGCTTTGGATCCAATAATGTGGTGATGCTGCAATTTTGTTTCCCAGGCACAGTTGGCAGTTAATTCGTCCTCAAAAAATAAACCCCCCCCCCCCCCCCCCCCCAAAGGAATCCATGAAAGCTGTTGATGTTAACGATATGGCCCCAGGTTGACCTCTGTTTAATCTTAAAATGTAGAACAGAGTGTTTGCTAATAATTTTGCAATGTCTGTTCGGGTTAGAGGGTGACTATATACTTGGGCATAATGCAGGTACTTGGCTGTATTGTGTGCCACCCTCAAGTGACTTTGAAACGACATGTTGATCTCTTCTGTTAGCCTAGTTTAAATTTTAGTAATAAAATAATGTTTGCATCAGTATAAACACAGTGTGAGGGGTGTTTGAGGTTCCACTTGTTACCTTTTGTACCTGGAGAGTACAAAAATAACACCCGTTGCTGCCAAAACTTTGGGTCCCTTCAGCTTGAATTAAGGAGGACATGTGAACAGTACAGTTGCAATATCCCAAAAACTGTTTGAAGAGCGGTCATAGCCTTGTGCTCAGCTACATTACAGCAGAATTACAAATGGTCAAGGTACATTGTTTTCTCACTGATCATTGGAAGTGCAGTAATAGCGTTTCCATCATTTTGCATTTGGCCTTAAAGCACTGCTTTACTCTCTGCCCACATGTAAAGTTCTGAGCATCAAAAACTAGCTGCTGATTCTAAAGTAGAACCACAAAAAATGTCAGTTAAGGTTTTGAGTTGTGTCACTGTCCTATTTTTCTTGGGTTTAGAATAATTTGGTACACTTGAATCTAATTGTTCTGTGTGAAGAGCTGTTTCTTTTTAAAACAATAGCCCCTACAGCACAAAAGCAAAATACTGCGGATGCTGGAAATACGAAATAAGAACAAAAAGTACTGGAGAAACTTAGGTCAGGTAGCATCTGTGGAGAGAAACAGAGTTAACGTTTCAGTTGATAACCTTTCATCCCTACAGCACAATTGTTACAGAACACAGACGGTGCAATTGACAACACTACGGAAGCTATTTGCAAATCTGCATTGTGAAAAATGCTAGAAGCAAAATATTTGCTACTTATAGTACATCTATGCTAACAGTGTGTTGAAACATTCAGTATCACCATTTGTAAGATAATTAGCTAATAAAATTAGTTATAATTAAATTTGCAACTCAGCTCTTAGTGGTGGTTTTATTCTTCTTTTCCCTGCCTTTGACACTGCCACCTGTCTTTATCTCTGCCTTTAACACTGCCACCTGTCTTGGAACAGCAGGTTCTGGAGCCAACCGGAGAGCAGGCTATACTTGGCCTGGCATTGTGCAATGATTTGGGATTAATTGATAAGCTCATAGTGAAAACACCCCGAGATATCAATGATCATAACATGATTGAATTTTACATTTAATTTGAGGGAGAAAAGAGTGGGTCCAAAAGACTAGTATTTTGAACTTAAATAAGGGCAAATATGACAGCATGAAAGTAGCTAGCTAGAGTGAACTGGCGAATGAAGTTAAGGGATAAGCCCATAGAGATGCTGTTGCAGACTTTTAAAGGGATATTTCAGAGTACACAGAACAGATACATTCCAATGAGAAAGAATATTTACAAGGGAAGGATCCACTATCCATAGTTAACTAAAGCTGAAGACAGTATCAAACTTAAAGAAAAATCATATAATTCCACCTAGATGGGTAGCAGGCCAGAAGAGTGAACAGACTATAAAGAACAGCAAAGAATGACAAAAAGATTAATAAGGAGGGAAAAATTAGAGTGTGAGATCCTGAGGGGTCTTGGCAAGGTGGATGAGGAGAGGGTGTTTCCTCTTGTGTGAGAATTTAGAACTAGGGGCCACTGTTTAAAAATATGGGGTCACTCGTTTAGGATAGAGATAAGGAAAAATTTTTTCTGATGGTCAGCTTCCTCAAAGGCAGTGGAAGCTGAGTCTTTGAATATTTTTAAGGCAGAGCTAGATAGACTCTTGATTAGTGTTGCGGAAAAACTGAGTGAACACTCAGACCCGGGAGGTTTGTCTCGGAAGCCTCTTATTATAATCGTGATATCACGGAGAGCCCAACAGCATACAACGGAGCTAGCCGGCACTCTGACTAACA
The DNA here is from genome assembly GCA_026770705.1 of Isurus oxyrinchus. Lineage (NCBI taxonomy): Eukaryota > Metazoa > Chordata > Chondrichthyes > Lamniformes > Lamnidae > Isurus > Isurus oxyrinchus. The sequence continues at coordinate 193,168,059 of JANJGN010000005.1, forward strand.
CCTCTTTACACACATAGATATAGCAAAAGGTTCATGACAGAAACTTGGGCAATTACAATAGTTTCAAATGGCTTCAAAGGATAGTGATCAGTGTTAATGATTTAACGATTAGACAGGACAGTGTCAATGGTTTAGCAAATAGACAGGACAATGTCGATGGTTCAGCAAATAGATAGTGTTAATGGTTACATATCCTGGGCAACGCACACACAATAGTTTTTTCCCTCTTAGATTTTGCCACCATAATCTGACATCCGGAGACCCTTAGTCTGGGAAGGTAGCACTGGCCCTTTGATTTGCTAATTTATGTGCTGGCTGCCTGACTATATGGGGACATTCTACAGTAATTTCATTATACATGTATTTTAATTTCCTTTCCCAATTATACATGTAGTTTATTTCATTCACAATTATACACGTATTTTATTATATTCACAATTATACACGTATTTTATTCCTCCACAATTAGCAAGGGGGTGAAAGTTTATCAGGAGTAGGCAGAAGGTTACAATCAGTTCGGCCATAATCTTGTTGAATGGCGGAGCAGACTTAAAAGGCCGAGTGGCCTACTCCTCAGTTCACATGTTCGTATGTTCTTTGCCTTTGACACTGCCACCTGTCTTTCAGGCGGATGGTATTATTTGGTCACGACTGCTTATTGGGAGTCAGATGAATCACCCTGCAGTGGAGGAGAGATATCCTTGAAAGCCTTCAGATTTGGTGTGCATTTAATAAGCTCCAACATGTAACTTTGCATTCCCTGTCCTGTACCTCGTCTTCCTAAAATCTATTCAAGAGAACCATTGTAATAAAGATAAATTAAGCATATGAAACTTTCTGGGATGTCAGAGGGAAATGTAAGGATTGATTTAATATGTAGGGATCTTCACTTAGACTAGGTTTTGGTGAGGTGGGGTAGAGGAAATGGGTATATTTGCGTGCTTTCTGAGGTGAAACCTGCCTTAAAAAGAATCCCTAGAATTGAAAGGCAGTTTCTGATCTGTTTCTGACAATTGGTTTAGGAACATTGTGTCACAGATAAGCTGCATGCAGCAGTATAGGCCGGTTTTGAAAAAAAAGAAAGAAAATCTGGTATTGAGGCTATTTGTATTCTGACCATTCCAGGTATAAGGGGCACAGAGATCATATTAAAATACTGCAGATATTAAACTGAATGGACATATAGTGCAGAGCTGATTGCAATTTATGGTTCTGTATCAGCATAACTGGTAAACTAGGAAATTTGACACCATAATCACCAACATGTTTGTTTCATTATAGTAAGGTGCTGATGCACTGATTCAGCTTTGTACATGTAGCAGGTCAGAGTGACAGCTAGTTGTTATGACTGGAGAAGAGGGTGGGTAGAACTATTTTAAATTTGCATATACTGCTGATGGTAAGAGAGTAGTATTTTGCTGTCAGCTGCACTCCTGTGACTTTAAAAGCGTTAGCTGAGTGACTGTGACTACTGCATGGAAAATCATGGAAATTCTTGGATTTCTACAGCACCTTTCACAACTTCCATATATCCCAAAATATTTTAGAACTGATTAAATACTTTTAAAGTATAGTCATTGTTAATGTAATAAATTCAGCAGCCAAATTGTGCACAGCAAGCTCCCACAATCAGCAAGTGATAACAATTGGATAGTTTCATTTAGTGGGTTGAGAGGGACAAATATTGGCCAGGGTGCTGAGGAAACCTCCCCTGATCATCTTTGAAATTGTGCCGTGGGATCCCCCCGAGGGGACAGATGGGGGTCTTGGTTTAATGCTTCTTCCGAATGTCAGCATCTCTGAGAGAGGAGCACTTCTTCAGCACTGATCTGTATGATTTGCTTGCGGTTGTTTATCACTTTCATTGGCAGTGATACATTTCTCAAATCACAGGGCTAGAAGCATAAACCTGCTTGGGGTGGTGAGAGAGAACAATATAAAAGGTGTCATCAATGCTTTTTGTACAAACCCCCATCTTGGATATTGTACCATCCCCAGATCTGATTCCTCTTTGAATTTCCAACAGGTTTTCACAATCTGGTATCTCATGTTTCTCTCTTCACCAGGAATAGGGGTGCAATCCTATACCCGGTAAAAGAAGAATGCTTAATTTGCAGGCACTGAATGCATGAGTTTTGTTCCATTGGTGTTTTTTCCCAACTTAATTTTTGACTTTTCCACCTGTTCGGGTAGAAGTTCATTGTGACATCAAGCTTAGAAACCAAAAATTATTATCCTGCTAAAGAAAACCAACGCAGGTGTTAAAAGTAGGTGATTTTGTATGTATCTGTTAGGTTCTATTGGCAGCAATCTTCTGAGTCAGAAGTCATGAAGGCAATCAGAGTACTATCCTTCAGCCTAGATCTCCCTTGGCTTGCAACTCCTACACAAGACTAATATTGCAGGATGTAGCCAAATGTTTGGTCCTTATTGAAGTTGTCATTGATCAGGATATAGATGTTCTTTCTATATTTATTGGAGTTTCCATTTCCCTAGTGTACCAAATCCTGCTAGAGCACCTTGACTGATCAGTTACACATTGTGTTTGAATGATGGCCTTTTTGCAGTATTTATTTACATTAAAATTTATCTGTCATTCCCTACCTAGCCTTTGATTAACTCCAGAACTTCACATCATTAATATTGATGCTTTAGTGTGTTACTGAGGCAGTCCACCGTCGTCAGAGGTACTGATTTTTGGATTAGACATTAAACCAAGCCCTTGCCTGCCTGTTCAGATGAAGATCTCATTTCATTATTCAAAGAAAAGGAGAGTTTGCTTGTAGTCCTGACCAATATCTCTCTCTCAACCAGCACATTTTCTGTTTGTGGCATCTTGCACACAAACTAACTATTTGTTTGTGTCATAGGGAGAGGTGGTGGCATAGTGGTATTGTCGCTGGACTGGTAGTCCAGAGACCCGGGGTAATGCTCTGGGGACCCAAAATTCAATAAAAATCTGGAATTAAAAGTCTAATGATGACCATGAAACCATTGCCGATTTACGTAAAAACCCATCTGGTTCACTAATGTCCTTTAGGGAAGCAGATTTCTGGTCTGGCTTACATGTGACTCCAGACCCACAGCAATGTGGTTGACTCTCAAATGCCCCCTGAACAAAGACAATTAGGGATGGGCAATAAACACTGGCCTAGCCAGTGCCGCCCACACCCCATGAACAAATATATAAAAAAAGTGGCTACACTTCAAAAAGTAATTCATTGTCTGTGATGTAGTTTGGGGTGCTCCAAAGATGGAAAGAGCTTTTTATATGAATACAAAATCTTCCTCTTATTATTTGTGATGCAACTGTCTGGAAATAAATTCACCTTTTCTATTCCCTCCACAGTCCACCAAGGATCAGAGGCTTGTGTATTCTGGCAAACTTCTCCCTGACCACTTGCAGCTGAAGGACATTTTCAGAAAGGTAATTTAAAACCCTTGATGGTCTTGTGTTGGGTTAATATAAAGTGAACGTGAGTTAATAGATAGTGACCAGATTGAAATAAAACTATTTAGATGCTGACTCGCTTCCTGTGCAGTTTAAAATGTGTTCAAACACCAACTCTCCTGTTGGTTGTAATTTGTTTTAAATTGCACTTACCTTTTACAATGACTGATATGCTTGTTATACAGTGCTCACAAGGGAGGTGGGTATGTTCATATTTGGGCAGCAATATGAAAGGATGAGAATGTTGTAAAATTATGGCAGTGGTTACAAGTTGAGTTGGAGAAGGAGGCAAGTTTTATGGGTTCCAGTTACCACATGGATATGTGTTTGAGGTGCTGTAACCTTTAGGGTTGTGGACCAAGAACAGGAAAGTGGGATTAGGCTGGATATCTCTTTTTAGCTGGCACAGGCATGATGGGCCAAATGGTCTCCTACTGTGCTGAAAATTCCTGACACTAGGATTCTATGAAGTTTGACCCAAAGCTGCACAATAAATTCTCTTCATGTTATTTATGAATTGCATGGAACCATTAGCTGGGCACTTGTGAAATTCCACTTGTCACTGTCCCGAGCCCTTCCCCATTTATCTCCCCATTTTTCCTCCCTATTCAGCCTGCCTTCATCCAAATTTGACAAACATAGCACTTGTCCAAGTTCTGTAATTCAATTCCAGCTACAATGGGCATAGCCATAAGGGAACATTGGCCATATATTCTAGTGTCAAGGTTCATGGAGCATGTCTTACCCATCTGTGTTCAAGCAGCAGACATCTCTATCTCTTTTAACTAATGCATGTGCTTCACTCTATATTGATATTCTATAGTCATGGTTCTCAAAGTGTGGCCCATGGACCACTGGTGGTCTGTGAGGATCATCAATGTGGTCCACAGGCTGGTCTAAAATACAGGTCACTGAAACTGGTGTTTGGTGAAAAGTTTGACAGACCTTTGGCTCCATGTACTGACTGATTATCCCAGACTCACCGGTGCAGCTGTGAAACACCAGTAGCCATTCCCAATGGCATACAGCAGGAAGATTGGATTTTTGGATTTTCAATACTTGTGGGACTGAAAACAAAGGGGAAGGTCAGCTGAACATGGAGCCTGACACGAGACTGAAGCTCTTCAGCTTGGAGCTAGTCATCACCTCACTGGTGTCTAATCAAAAGCAGCTTCATTTTCCACATTATTCCTCATGAGTTTTCACTGAGGTAACAAATGAAAGCAGGTGCAGTAGGATCAGTAGGTAGTCTGCACAGTCTTTTGCCCCACCTAAGTGGTCCTTGGATGAGAAAGTTTTGAGAACCACTGGTCTATTGAAGTCATAAAGTTGTAATGTCTTTTATATCTGATTTGAAGTTTGCAATTAATCTAATATTTCTCATGAGCCTGATACCATGTTTGATATTCTTTTTTCCCTGCATTTGTGAACTAGTTTACTTGAAATGAGTTACTGATAGTGTTAAACTTATGCACAGTACGATTCATAACTAAGTGCCGCTGAGTAATTTCTGTTCTGCAGTGTAAGTGCTGAAGTTAAGCTCTGTGAAAATATTGTAATCTAAAAGACACACAGATTTTATCTTTCAAACAAAGGAGGAGAAGGATTGTTTAAGAGGGAATGATCAGAATGACAGAGAAACCTGCTGTTGTTGGGCGAAATGGCTGGCTTCATTCTGAATTTATTTGGGCCAGGAAATGCTGTCAAGATTTATTGCCTGTCACCAATTACTATGGGAACGTGGTGATGAGCCTTCTGCTGCTATCCTTGTAGTGATGGTTCTCCCATGATGATGTTAGGTAGGGAACATTAGATGTGCAAATGAGAATGGTGTGTGATGTGGACAGGAACATACAAAATAGCCTGCTCCACCATTCAGTAAGATCACGGTTGATCTGTTTGTGTTTCGAATTCTACATTCCCATCTAGCCCCAGTAGCCATAGATTCTAGAGTGTTGGTCCTCGAGAGTGACGATGGGGAGTTAATAGTAGATAATAAGGAAATGGCGGAAGAAATTAATAAATATTTTGCTTCTGTGTTCACTATAGAGGATACAAGAAACTTTCCAGTAATAGCTGCAAATCAGAAGGTGAATGGGAGAAAGGAACTCGGTGAAATTGAAATCACTAGGCAAATAGTACTGAGCAAATTGATGGAGTTGCAGGCTTTCAAGTCTCCAGCTCCTGATGGACTAGGGCCTTAAAAGAGGTGGTTAATGAGATAGTTGATGTGCTGGTGTTAATTTTCCAAAATATGCTGGACTCTGGGAAGGTTCCATCAGATTGAAAAGTAGCAAATATAACCCCTCTATTCAAGGAGGGAGGGAGGCATGCAACAGGAAACTATAGGCCAGTTAGCTTGATGTCTGTCGCGGAGAAGTTATTAGAATCAATCATTAAGGAGGTTATAGCTGGGCACTTAGAAGAGCTCAAGGCAGTTGGGAAAAGTCAGCATGGTTTTGTGAAAGGGAAATCATGTTTAACCAATTTATTGGAGTTCTTTGAAGAAGTAACACGCGCTGTGGATAAAGGGGACCCCGTAGACATACAGTACTTGGATTTCCAGAAGGCATTTGATAAGGTGCCACAACAAAGATTATTATGGAAAATAAAAGCTCATGGTGTAGTGGGTAACATAGCATGGATAGAAAATTGGCAGAAAACAGAGAGTATGCATAAATGGGTCTTTTTCTGATTGGCAGGATGTGACGATGGTCACTGAGGTCTGTATTGGGGCCTAAACTTTTTACAATTTACCTCAATGACTTGGATGAAGGGAGTGAAGACATGATAGCTAAATTTGCAGATGACACAAAAATAGGTAGGAAAGTATTTGTAAAGAGGACATGAGGTTACAGTTGGATATAGATAGTTGAGTGAGTGGACAAAGACCTAGCAAATAGAGTTTAACATGGGAAAATGTGAAGTTCCTTTGGCAGGAAGAACAAAAAAGCAGAGTATTACTTAAATGGAGAACGGCTGCGTAATTCTGAGGTCAGAGGGATCTAGGTGTTCTAATACATGAGTCACAAATTAGCATACAGGTATAGCAAGTAATTAAGGCAGCTTATGGAATGCTATCCTTTATTGCAAGAGGGATTGAACATAAAAGTAAGGATGTTATGCTTCAGTTATACAGAGGCCATTGGTGGGACCACACCTCAATTACTGTGCGCAGTTTTGGTCTCCTTTTAGGGAAGGATGTAAATGCATTGGGGGCAGTTCAAAGGACGTTTACCAGATTGATACCTGGAAAGAGTGGGTTGTCTTATGAAGAAAGGTTGGACAGGCTGGGCTTGTTTCCATTGGAGTTTAGAAGAGTGAGGGGTGATTTGATTGAAGTATACAAGACCCTGAATGGCCTCAACAAGGTGGATGTCAAAAGGATGTTTTCTGTTGTGGATGAGTCCAGAACAAGGGGGAACCGTTTTGAAATTAGGGGTTGCCCTTTTAGGACAGAGATGAGAATTTTTTTCTGAGGGAGAGGATTGTGCGTCTTTGGAATTCTCTGCCTCAGAAGGTGGAGGAGGCAGGGTTATTGAATATTTTCAAGGCAGTGGTAGATAGATTCTTATGCAAGGGAATCAAAGGCTTTCAGGGCTCAATGGGAATGTGGAAATCAAAACACAAGATAATCAGCCATAATCTTATTGAATGGCAGAGCAGGTTCAAGGGCCCGAATGGTCTACTCCTGTTCCTATTTCTTATGTACTTTATGTCGTCTACAAATTTAGCTACCAGGCCTTCACTCCCCTCTCTCAGTCATTGATATAAATGGTAAAATGAGGAGGCCCTAGCACGGATCCCTGTGGGATTCCACTCATCACATCCTGCCAATCAGAAAAAGACCCGTTTATGCATAATCTGTTTTCTGCCAGCCAGCCAATCTGCTCTCCATGCCAATATGTTACCCCCTACACCATGAGCTTTTATTTTCCGCAATAACCTTTGATGTGGCACCTTATCAAATGCCTTCTAGAAATCCAAGTACCATACGTCTACAGGCTCCCCTTTATCCACAGCGCATGTTACTCCTTCAAAGAACTCCAATAAATTGGTTAAACATGATTTCCCTTTCACAAGGGAAATCTGACTCTTCCCTGTTGCCTTGAGCTCTCCCATGTGACCAGCTATAACCTCCTTAATGATTGATTCTAATAACTTCCCCACGACAGACGTCAAGCTAACTGGTCTATAGTTTCCTGTTTTCTGCCTCCCTCCCTTCTTGAATAGAGGGGTTATATTTGCTACTTTCCAATCTGATGGAACCTTTCCAGAATCCAGCGAATTTTGGAAAATTAACTCCAACGCATCAACTACCTCATTATCCTCCGCTTTTAAAACCCTAGGACGAAGTCCATCAGGACCCGGAGACTTGTCAGTCTGTTGGAACTTTAGATATTTCATGACATTGCAGCTTGTCCTTTTCTGGAGTGGGCTGGGGAGAAGGGAGCCTAGGGGGTGGTGTTGAAGTAACTTTGGCAAGTTTTCCCTCCTGCACATCTGTCAACCCCCTTACACTATAGTATTATACAGCAGGCAGATTTCGGGAATTCCTAACTTACCATAAGAGAATATGAAATAAGAGCAGGAGTAGGCTACTCAACCCCTCAAGCCTGCTCCACCATTCAGTAAGATCATGGCTGATCTAATCGTGGCTTCAGCTGTACTTTCCTGCTTGGCTTCTATAACCCTTAACTTCTTTGCAGATCAAAATCTGTCTAATGACCCAGCCTCCACAGCTCTCTGGGAAGAGAATTCTGAAGACCAAAAATCCTCAGAGAAGAAATTTCTCCTCATCTCCATCTTATGGGAGACCCCTCATTCTGTAGCTGTGCCGCCTCTCAGCATCTATTCTGTTAATGCAGGATGTTGTGTGTTTTCCGTAAGATTACCTCACATTCTCCGAAACTCCATGAGTATAAGCCCAATCTGTTCAACCTTTCCTCATAAGACTTATCACTTCATCCCAGAAATCATCCTAGTGAACCTTCTCTGAACTGCTTCCAATTCAAGCATATCGCTGCTTAAGTAAGGAGGCCAAAGCCGTACATCGTACCCCAGATGCGGCTTCACCAATGCCTTGTACAGCTGTAGCAATATTTCCCTATTTTTATGATTCATCCCTACTTGCAATAAAGGCCAACATTCCGTTTGCCTTCCTAATTACTTGCTGTACCTCCATGCTAACGTTTTGAGGTCCATGTACAAGGACACCCAGATCCCTCTGTACCGCAGTATACTGAAGCCTCTCTCCATTTGGATAATATTTGCTTTTCTATTTTTCTTACCAAAGTAGACAGCCTTTACAGTGCAGTGTGACCTTAGAATGGTGTGTTGCATATTCAAATACCCTTATATGATGCCATGGTGTTGCTACGTAGCCACCTGGTAAAATGTTTGTACTTCTCTCCAGACTTGTCAACCAATATTACTCATTCTACACTGATGAGTGGTTTGAAATGCTCTCATTCTTTCTTATTTTTATGTGAAGTGCTTACAGACTAGTAATTCCTTGATTCAATTTCATATTTTAACTTTTTAAGAATTAAACAGCTTGTATGAAACTAATCTTTTTCCCAGCACCTCTTGTCTGATGTGTAAACTGAGCAAAAACAGTCGATCAGGTTGTAATTGAAACTGTGTCTTTAGCCGTAGCTTGGATGTTATAGCACTCAACGTTCCTAATTCAGTGCTTTTGCTTCCTCCTTTTTTCATCCTCCCTCCCACCCATATTTGTGACACAGCAAGACGAGTATCACATGGTTCACCTAGTCTGCTCCTCAAGGACTCCTCCAGGATCACCCAAATCCAGTTATCGGAACAATGGAACGACGGCAGCCAGCAGTGGCACCATGGTAAATATCTTTTCATTTCAAGTCACTGCAGCCATGATTTAAAAAGTATGTATTGATGAATGCTACTTCCAGAACAGCGCAGGATAATCAGTTGCCCTAAGCTGGGTTGATCCCAATTTCACAATTTCAAAATAAGGGGGAAGCCAATTAGAACCGAGGTGAGGAGAAATCTTTTTACTCAGGTTGTGAATCTTCGGAATTCTGTACCTCGGAGGGCCGTGGAAGCTCAGTTATTGCGTATGTTTAAAGTAGAGATTGACAGATTTTTAAATACCAATGATGTAAAGGGATATAGGGATAGTGTGGGGAAAAAGGCATAGAAGTGGATGATCAGCCAAGATCGCATTGAATGGCAGAGCAGGCTCGATGGGCTGAATGGCCTCTGCTCCTATGTTCCTAACTCTTAGTTTTGGTAATGGGTTGCCATGGTTCCTGGAAGAAAATGAATACCTTTTTAAAATGACTGTTTCAGATGTATTATATTTGGCAAGTGAAAAGTTAATGCAAATACTTTTTAATCACCTGACCCTCCTCCAACCACAAACCAGCCTGTCTGAATCACTGTGCTCATACTCTATCTTACACTGTTACATTTGCCTCTTGCCCTATCTTTACTGATCCAGGTTGGCTCCTGGTCCCCTAATCCTCAAATTTAAAACTCTTATCTTGTGTCTAAATCTCTCAATGATCTCACCCCTCCTGTTTCTAGAAATGTCCTCTATCACCACAATCTTTGTCACTCTGGCCTCTTCGATTTCTGCTTTCCCTCAGCAACCACCCCGCCCAAGCCTGTGTCGAACTCTTGTGTTGTGTGAGTGTTTGGGATGTTAGTGTCAGCCATGGCTCAGTGGTTGGCACTGTTGCCTCTGAGTTAGAAGGTTACTCAAGTTCCGCTCCAGGACTTGAGCATAAAGATCAAGCCAGACACTTAATGTTTACACCTTGGTTTCTTCAGACTATTTCACTGCTTTTGGGACAAGTTCTTCAGTTATTATAATTTCTGTTACTAGCATTGATATGTTTCTGAAATGTGTTTGAAAACATCAATAAATGGATTTTTCCTATGGCTATGATTTTGTGCATTCATTTGAGGTGAAATGTATTAGTTTTAGACGCACTGACTTTGGCTAAAGGCATATTTACATTTGGTGCTTCTGATTATTCATTCACTGGTTCCCTTCATTTATATCACTTTAACCTTCGAGATGGTGGGAGTTGTGTGTTTGTGAGATTACGAAGCTGCTATTGGGTTCAGTGAGGAATGTAAATGTACAGGGTAGACACGCAGTCATTGGTCTCCTGCAGAACATCAGACTTATAGAAGCACTGGCTATAAAAACCCATGGACATAACTGGAAAACTTTGAATATGGATGCTGATTGACATTTTCATCTTGGGCTCTTTTACCTGTCAAAGACAACTGACTTTTCCACAGCATTTTGTCAGTCTTTTGTAGGTCATTGCTTTTCTTGTTTGAGCCAAAGAAATATTGAAAGGTAGGCCTCTGACATGTTTGTGATGTCAAGATAGAAATTTTGAGCCCAAACTGTACTAATTTTGGCTGAAGGATGAGATCTGACAGGAATGAAAAGCAAAAAAATTTAGAAAACATTCAGGTGCAGGTTTAAGCGACATTGGTGGCAAGGGAAATCAAGTTCTCATTTCAGGTTAATGATCTGTTGTTCACGGTATGAGTTTATTCCACTAGAAGTCTCTAGTCTCTGAATGAAAGTATTTACAATGAACTTTAATCCTCTTTTCAGAGTTCTGAAAATTCAAGTACTACAACCGTCTCATCGTCTCCAAGCCAAGAAACAATTATTGGATCCACGGGACCCAATTCAACTAATATCAGACATCGTAACTTTTCTCAGGTTCCTTTAAACCATGCACAGAGCCAAGGATTCCAACACATAATGCAAGGGTAAGTAGATGCAGTTGGAGGTGTGTCTGTTTTTATTCGTTCACGGGATGTGGGCTTTGCTGGCTGTGTCAGCATTTATTGCCCATCCCTAATTGCCCTTGAGAAGGTGATAGTGAGCTGCCTTCTTGAACCGCTGCAGTCCATGTGGTGTAGGTGCATCTACAGTGCTGTTAGGAAGGGAATTCCAGGATTTTGACCCGGCGACAGTGAAGGAATGGCGATATAGTTTCAAGTCAGGATAGTGAGTGACTTGGAGGGGAACTTCCAGGTGGTGGTGTTCCCATCTTCCTGTTGCCCTTGTCCTTCTTGATGGTAGTGGTTGTGGGTTTGTGCTGTGTAAGGAGCCTTGGAGAATTCCTGCAGTGCATCTTTAGATCGTACACATTGCTGCTACTGTGCGTCAGTGGTGGAGGGAGTGAATGTTTGTGGATGTGCTGCCAATCAAGTGGGCTACTTTGTCTTTGATGATGTCAAGTTTCTTGAGTGTTGTTGGAGCTGCACTCACCCAGGCAAGTGGGGAGTATTCCATCACACTCCTGACTTGTACCTTGGAGATGGTGGACAGGCTTTGGGGAGTCAGGAGATGAGTTTCCCATCGCAAGATTCCTAGCCTCGACCTGCTTTTGTAGCTACAGTATTTATATGGCTAGTCCAGTTCAGTTTCTGGTCAATGGTAACCCCCAGGATGTTGATAGTGGGGGCCTCAGTGATGGTAATGCCTTTGAAAATCAAGGGGTGATGGTTGGATTCTCTCTTGTTGGAGATGGTCATTATCTGGCAGTTGTGTGGCATGAATGTTACTTGTCACTTGTCAGCCCAAGCCTGGATATTGTTCAGGTCTTGCTGCATTTGGACATGGACTGCTTCAGTATCTGAAGAGTCGCGAATGGTGCTGAACATTGTGCAGTCATCACCGAGCATCCCCACTTCTGACCTTATGATGGAAGGAAGGTCATTGATGAAGCAGCTGAAGATGGTTGGGCTGAGGACACAACCCTGAGGAACTCAGTGATGTCCTGGAGCTGAGATGATTGACCTCCAACAACTACAATGATCTTCCTTTGTGCTAGGTATGACTCTAACCAGCAGAGAGTTTTCCCCCTGATTCCCATTGACTCCAGTTTTACTAGGGATCTCTCATGCCACACTCGTTCAAATGCTGCCTTGATGTCAAGGACAGTCACTCTCTCCTCACCTCTGGAATTCAGTTCTTTTGTCCATGTTTGAACAAAGGCTGTAAGAAGTCAGGAGCTGAGTGGCCCTGGGCATCAGTGAGCAGGTTATTGCTAAGCAAGTACCGCTTGATAGCACTGTTAATGACCCCTTCCATTACTTTACTGATGATCAAGAGTAGACTGATAGGGCGGTAATTAGCCGGGTTGGATTTGTCCTGCTTTTGTGTACAGGACATACCTGGGCAATTTTCCACATAGCCAGGTAGATGCCAGTGTTGTAGCTGTACTGGAACAGTTTGGCTAGGGGCTGGCAAGTTCTGGAGCACAAGTCTTCAGTACTATTACTGGAATATTGTCAGGGCCAATAGCCTTTGCACTATCCAGTGCCTTTAGCCCTTTCTTGATATTATGTGGAGAGAATCGAATTGGCTGGAGACTGGCATCTGTGATGTTGGGGACCTCCGGAGGAGGTTGAGATGGATCATCCACTCAGCACTTCTGGCTGAAGATTGTAGCAAATGCTTCAGCCTTTATCTTTTGCACTGACGTGCTGGGCTCTTCCATCATTGAGGATGGGGATATTTGTGGAGCCTCCTCCTCCAGTGAGTTGTTTAATTGTCCACCACCATTCACTTCTGGATGTGGCAAAACTGCAGAGCTTAGATCTGATCTGTTAGGTATGGGATCGCTTGGCTCTGCCTATCACTTGCTGTTTATGCTGTGTGGCACGCAAGTTGTCCTGTGTTATAGCTTCACTAGGTTGACACCTCATTTTTATCTGCCTGTTGCTGCTCCTAGCATGCTCTCCTGCACTCTTTATTGAACTAGGGTTGATCCCCTGGCTTGATGGTAATGGTAGAGTGGGAGATATGCCGGGCCATGAGGTTACAGATTGTGTTTGAGTACAATTCTGCTACTGCTGATGGCCCACAGCACCTCATAAATGCCCAGCCTTGAGTTACTAGATCTGTTCAAAATTGATCCTATTTACCACCGCCATAGTGCCACACAACACGATGGAGGGTATCCTCAATGTGAAGGCGGGACTTCATCTCCACACGATTGTGTGGTAGTCATTCCTACCGAGACTGTCATGGACAGATGCATCTGTGGCAGGCAGGTTGATGAGGATGAAGTCAAGTACGTTTTTCCCTCTTGTTGTTTCCTCCACCACCTGCTGCAGACCCAGTCTTGGACCATTGCAGTTCCTGGAATGATGGCACTCCCTTAGTGGTGTGAGGGAGGGAATTTTTTTTGACCAGTACGTGTCCCAATTCCGGATGATTACAACTTGAAGGTCATGTTTCCATCTCCAACAGGCAGTTCACAAGCTTGGCTCTTGTTTCAGCCTGAACTGAGCGTCTAACCCACACATCCACCCCACCTGAAAAACATTAACTACTTCCACCTTCATAACATTGTCTGCCTCTGACCCGACCTATACTCATCTGTTGCTGAGAGCCCCATACTTGCCAGTGATCCCCAGACTTCAATATTTCAGTATTCTCCTGACCATCACCTCACCCTCCTCCAACCACAACCAGCCTGTCTGAATCACTGTGCTCATATTCTATCTTTCACTTGTCACATTTGCCTCTTGCCCTATCTTTGCTGACTCAGGTTGGCTCCTGGTCCCCTAATCCTCAAATTTAAAATTCTCATCTTGAGTCTAAATCTCTGTGATCTCACCCCTCCTGTTTCTAGAAATTTTCTCCACCACTACAACTCTCGCCACTCTGACCTCTTCAATATTTGCTTTCCCTCAGCAGCTCCAACCATCGCACCCAAGTCTGTGTCGAATTCTTGTGTTGTGTAAGTATTTGGGATGTTAGTGTCAGCCATGGCTCAGTGGGTAGCACTCTGAGTCAGAAGGTTGCTCAAGTTCTGCTCCAGGACTTGAACATAAAAATCAAGGCTAACACTCCAGTGCAGTACCAAATGAGTGCTGCACTGTTGGAGGTGCTATCTTTCAGATGGTACATTGAATTGATGCTCCATCTGCCCTTGCAGGCGAGTGTAAAAGATTCTATGACACTACGTCAAAGAAGAGTAGGGGAGTTCTTCCCGGAGTTCTGGCCATTATTACTGTATTGTTACTATACAGCCTCAGGTTGATTCTAGAGTTTACAGAGGTTATTAAAATCGCAAGTGTAGCAATGTGTTTTGGGTGAAATGTTAATTGAAGTTGTCCAGTGTAGACAATACAACCTATCTGAGTTGCAAGATCTCACAGGTACCTGGCCCTTGGATCTTTGACTTGCTCATTTTCAGAATACCGCATCAATTATGAAGCGTGATTTTGGTTTCTCCCCTCTGCTAAACTGTGCTACTTGTTTTCTTCTAGACATGGAGTTGGCCAGGTTCCTATGCAGCCAGGAATTCCAGGTGGCTTTCCAGTGTACCCCATGTACAGTCCACAGCATGTCTTCTGGTGGCAACAGATGTATGCTCGCCAGTACTACATGCAATAGTAAGTACTCTATTACTCGGACGTGAGAAGATGCATTACTCAATTCGAAATGGATATGCAGAAAAAAATCACCTTAGTGTAATGGAAAATGGTATTGCATCTCACACACACATTTGTACTTCACCTACCATTTCCAAGCTTCTGGTGTTACTTTTATGGAAAGAAATGTTGTGGAGTTGGAGGAAAGTATTAAAACAGTGTACTGCACTTTAACCATAGAAAGGTTATGGTGCAGACAGAGGCCATTCAGTCCATTGTGTCTGCGCCAGCCAAAAAAAAGAAACTTGCGCCTCATTTTAATTCCACTTTCCAGCACCTGGTCTGTAGCCTTGCAGGTTACAGTGCTTCAGATGCAGATCCAGGCACCTTTTAAATGAATTGAGCGTTTCAGCCTCAACCACCAATTTAGACAGTGAACACCACCCTCTAATGTCCCCTCTAATCCTTCTACCAATCACCTTAAATCTGTGCCCCTTGATAATTGACCCCTCAGCTAGGGGAAACAGGTCTTCACTGTCTACCCTATCTAGGCCCCCCATAATTTTGTACACCTCAATTAGGTCACCCCTCAGCCTCCTCTGTTCTAAGGAAAACAACCCCAGCCTATGCAATCTTTCCTCATAGCTGCAATTTTCAAGCTCTGGCAACATTCTTGTAAATCTCCTCTGCACTCTCTTCAAAACAATTATGTCCTTCCTGTGATGCGGTGACCAGAACTGTACACAAAATTCCAGTTGTGCCCTAACTAGCAATTTATACAGTCCCAGCATTACATCCCTGTTTTTGTACTCAATACGACATCCAATAAAGGAAAGCGTTCCATATGCCACCTTTACCACCTTATCCGTCTGTCCTGCCACCTTCAGGAACCTGTAAACATGCACTCCAAGGTCGCTCATTTCCTCTACCCCTCTCAATATCCTCCCATTTATTGAGTATTCCCTTGCTTTGTTTGCCCTCCCCAAATGCATTACCTCACTTTTTTTTCGAGATTAAATTCATTTGCTACTTTTCCGCCCACTCAACCAAACCATTGATATCATTCTGGAGGCAACAGCTATCCTTTTCATATACGGACGATTTTTGTGTCATCTGTAAATTTCCCAATCATGCAACATACGTTTAAGTACAAATCGTTAATACATAAAACAACCGGCAAGGGCCCCAGCTCTGTGGAACACCACTGGAAACTGCTTTCCATTCGCAAAAATATCCATCAACCATTACCCCGCTTTCCTGTCACTGAGCCAATTTTGGATCCAACTCACCCCCTTCCCCTGTATCCCATGGGATCTCACTTTTCTGACCAGTCTGCCATGTGGACCTTGTCAAATACCTTACTGAAGCATGTATACAACATCCCACTGCACCACCCTCATCAATCCTCCTTGTTGCTTCCTCAAAAAATTCTATTAAGTTAGACACGATCTTCCCTTAACAAAACCATGTTGACTATCCCTGATTAGTCCGTGCCTTTCTAAGTGACAGTTTATCTTGTGTCTCAGAATTGATTCCAGTAATTTGCCCACCACCAAAGTCATACTGACTGGTCTATAATTTTCCGGCCTAGCCCTTGCACCCTTTTTAAATATTGGTACAATGTTCACAGACCTCCAACCCTCTGGTACCTCGCTGTATCTGGTGAGGATTGGAAAATGATCCTCAGAGCATCCGCCAATTCCTTCCTGGCATCCTTGAACAACCTGGGATACAATCCATCTGGCCCTGGTGATTTACCTACCTTCAAGGATGTCAGCCCCTCCAGTACTTACACTCTCATTAAGCTTATTTTATCCCATATTTCACACTCCTCTTTAACTAGAATGCCTGCATCATTCCTCTTCTAGTGAAGACAGAGACAAAGTACTCATTGAGAGCCCTGCCCACATCTTCAGCATCAACGTGCAAGTTGTCATGCACATCTGTGATAGGCCCTACCTTTTCCTTAGTTATTCTCCTGCTCTTAATGTACTGGTAAAACATTTTTAGCTTTTCTTTGATTTTTACCTGCCAACATTTTTTCCTAACATCTCTTTACTTTACTAATTTCCTTTCTTACTTCACCTCTGCACTTTCTATGCTCCTCAGATCTTCTGTACAGGAATGGTACAGTCACATTATATTCATCATAGATCATAAACCTGCAACTTTACTTAGCACTCGCTGTTTGAGTTCTACAGTGAAGTCAATTGTACATTGAAATTCATACAGTTAGCATATGTTGTTAATTTTGGGTAGCTAATTTTTGTTGCACTATTTTTATTTTAGCATAAATTAACTTGCCTTTTAACATTTACAAAAAAAGTTCTTAGAGGAAAGTCTTAGTTCCTGATCAGCACAGATTTGCATTTTAAAATCAGTTTTAGTGTAATTTGTTATCTTGCTTGTGTAAGCTGTTCTAAATATTTTGTAATTGTAATACAAAAATAATCTGTTGACAAAAATGGGAAGAGTTTGCATTATTACTTTCTTCCCCTTCCTTGCTGTACTCTGTAGTGTTACCTTGGTATAGGAAGAAAGGTTAAACCTAAAACAATGATTCCATAAACCCAATTTCTTTTATCCATTTACAGAACGTGGACATCACTGATGAGGCCAGTGTTTATTGCCCTATCTCTAATAGCCTTTAAGGTATCTGAGTAGCTAATCTAGGCCATTTCAGAAGGCGGTCAATAATCAACCAATTGCCATGGGTCTGGAGTCCCGTGTTTACTCAGCCAGACAGAATAAAGGTGGCCGATTTCATTCCGTAAAGGACATTAGTGAACCAGACAGGCTTTTACAGCAGAGATAAAAACAAAACACTGCGGATGCTAGAAATCCAAAACAAAAACAGAAACAGAAATACCTGGAAAAACTCAGCAGGTCTGGCAGCATCGGCGGAGAAGAGCACAGTTGATGTTTCGAGTCCTCATGACTCTTCAGTATAACTAAGTAAAAATAGGAAAGGGGTGAAATATAAGTTGGTTTAAGGGGTGGGTGTGGGGTGGGGAGGGGGATTGGGTTTATGGGACAAGTGGCCAGTGATAGGTGGAGATAACCAAAAGATGTCACAGACAACAGAACAAAGAGGTGTTGAAGGTGGTGATATTATCTAAAGGAATGTGCTAATTAAGAGTAGAGAGCAGGACACGCAAGGTACAGATAGCTCTAGTGCGGGTGGGGTGAAATAAGACTAAAAGGGCATAAAAGGTATAGATCAACAATGGGTGGAAATACATTTAAAAATAATGGAAATACGTGGGAAAATAAAAATCTATATAAATTATTGGAAAAAACAAAAAGGGGGGGGAAGAAACGGAAAGGGGGTGGGGATGGAGGAGGCAGTTCAAGATCTAAAATGTTTGAACTCAATATTCAGTCTGGAAGGCTGTAAAGTGCCTAGTCGGAAGATGAGGTGCTGTTCCTCCGGTTTGCGTTGAGCTTCACATTGAACAAAGCAGCAAGCCAAGGACAGACATGTGGGCAAGAGAGCAGGGTGGAGTGTTAAAATGGCAAGCGACAGGGAGGTCTGGGTAAAGCTTGCGGACAAACCGAAGGTGTTCTGCAAAGCGGTTACCCAGTCTGCATTTGGTCTCTCCAATGTAGAGGAAACAGCATTGGGAGCAACGAATGCAGTAGACTTAAGTTGAGGGAAGTGCAAGTGAAATGCTGCTTCACTTGAAAGGAGTGTTTGGGCTCTTGGATGGTGAGGAGAGAGGAAGTAAAGAGGCAGGTGTTGCATCTTGTGCGTTTGCATGGGGAGGTGCTGTGGGAGGGGGTTGAGGTGTAGGGGGTGATGAAGGAGTGGACCAGGGTGTCCCGGAAGGAACGATCCCTACGGAATGCAGCCGGGTGGTGGAGGGGGGGTGGGGGTGGGGTGGGGGGGAGGTGAAAGGAAAATGTGTTTGGTGGTGGCATCATGCTGGAGTTGGCGGAAATGGCAGAGGATGATCCTTTCAATGCAGAGGCCAGTGGGGTGATAAGTGAGGACAAGGCGGACCCTATCATGTTTCTGGGAGGGAGGAGAAGGCGTGAGGGCGGATGCATGGGAGATGGGCCGGACATAGTTGAGGGCCCTGTCAACAACCGTGGGTGGAAAACCTCGGTTAAGGAAGAAGGAAGACCTCCTGAGTTTTTCCAGGTATTTCTGTTTCTGTTTTTGTTTAGGCTTTTACGACAATCTGGTAGTTCCATGGTTACCATTACTGAGACAAGACTTTTATTTCACATTTACTTAACTGAAATTGAAATCCCTAGCTGCCCTGGTTGGGTTTGAACTCGTGTCTGTAGATCATTCATCCGGACCTGTGGGTGAGAAGTTCAGTGACGTGACCATTGTGCTCCTGTATCTGCCAATACCGTGTGCATTGTTGCTGCTGTAATGTGGAGAAATCCAGACATGAGATCACTTGGTTTCAGCATAGCTGCTTTTGCTGAAGATTCTTCTCTAAATTATTGTGAAATTCCATTCTGTACTGTAATTTTATTCTAATTCTGAGACTTAACAGTGGGTCCCAGCAATAGGATGCAGGTCTGGTCTGTGTGTTGGCTTTAGGGGCTGTGTGTGAAATTGGATTGATGATATTCTCAACCAGTTTTTAGTAGGCATGCACCCACAACACAGCTTATACCTATCTGGCACTAAACAAGTGACCTGTGCTAGTGGAACATTAAAGATGGTTGCATGAAAAGTGGAAATGTTTCTACAGAATAATTAAATTCATTTTTCTTCTAAATGTGAAAAAATTCCGGTTGACCAGAGATCCTTAAAATTTCTTTGGGACATGAGTTGGTTAGAGTTAAGTGTGTCTTAAATTACTGACAAGATGATGAACCACTGAGCACTTTTGTTTTACGCTGGATGCCCCCCACCCCCCCATACGATATTCCAGTAAAATTGCTGGTGGTGGTGTTGTCCACTGAGTGGCAATGGAGTTGAGACACACTGGCTCCTTGTAGCCACCTCGTGGCCAGAGCCTGCTATTACACTGTGATGCTGACATAGTAAAATTGAATAGGAAATGTTGACCTCACAATTTACAATGGTAAATGTGGGAAGAAAAGTCAAACCAAAAATCATGTCAGTGGAGTGTAAGAGTTTTGAGGTGGAAAGTTCATGCGTAGTATTAGAAAGTTTAAATGCTTTCCTGGTTTCCAGTGTATTATTTCACAGTTGTGGAGACAACCATTTGCATCTCTGCTTCCCTCTGAACTGCTCAGGTAATTTAGGATTCTGGTTTTACAAGCATTTCATGTAATGGAGTGACTTGGCCACATCTTCCCCTTCCCCTGCCTATACTCTTTCCACGTGACCATGCTTTGTTATGATCCTCATGTCAACGGTGGAGAGCGTTAATTTTGAATCCAATCCTGTTATCGCCTGATGTCCAAAGATGAGCACTTTGCACCAGAGATGAGTAGATTTCAACCAGCAGTGGGAACCCTTGCTGACCCTCTTATTCCCTTCCTCTTCTGGCCTTTGGTGCAGCACTATAGTTCTACTTAGTTCAGCTGCAGCTTATACTGGCAATCAAATCTGAACCTATTGGATGTGCTCCATCCATTTTATAATGGGAGACAGCACTTTAGATTGGCTTGGAAATTGATCCTGAACAGCCTAGGGTTCAGGAAGTCCTTCAGTGTTCATCTACCAGAAAGCCCATTACTGGAGAATCTGTACTTTCTGATTGGACCTGTTTTTTTGGTCAGTACCAGAGAATGGAACAATCTTCTGTTTGTTGAGCCAAGTGTCAATATTGAATATGCTGATTGATTTGGCACTGGCATGACGCTAGTGAAGCTCTGTCCACTTAGACATAATATTTTTTAACCTGGCTCCAAGTAAAATGCCCTCAGCCGAATCCGTATACCACTTCCATTTCTCAAACCAGCCGTGCTTCTCAAACATTGTTGTTGGGTGTTTGTTCCTTAGTTTTATTGTCAGCAAGAACTGGGTCTAAATTATTCTCATTTGGTTAACAAGCAACCCTTAAAGTTGATGGATTCCATATCCAACACGTTGGGTTCAAAAAAAGTATCTGACTCACTGGCCACTCAAACTCAAATGAACAGTTTCAACACTTCTAACACATTGGGTTTAAAATATGCATTTTAAACAGTGACTGTTGATGGCCTTATTGGGACAGCTGGCTGAGAGAATTTATCAATCTAAAATAACTAGTGTGAATGGTTCCACAATTCAAAACTGCCACTAATTCAGCACAAATTCTCACTAAAACTGAAGTCAGGTCTTGTGAGTTTGGGCAGAGTAAAAAGAGGTTTGATTTCCATTTGACCAATATTATCTTTGAGCTGGGAGTGTTATATGCTGCCAAAAGGTGAAAACTTCTCCATTCCCTACTCTCCACTCTTAACATCTGCCCTCGTGATGAGAACAAAGCTTCACAACTTGATTCATTTTCCTCTGCTTCTAGTCAAGCTGCAGCCAGGCTTTCAGGATCAGCCAACACACAGCCCTCCAGTCCAGCAGCCTCTGAGCCTGTGAACCCTGAGCCTAATCGCCCAGATGAGGCCCCAGCCGCCCCCATTGCAGCTGTCCCAGAGAACAGACCCATCAACCAGAATATTCAGATGAATGCACAGGGGGGCCCAGTACTAAACGAAGAGGACTTGAATCGTGATTGGTTGGACTGGATGTACACGGTCTCCCGAGCAGGCATTCTGCTAAGTATTGTGTATTTCTATTCATCTTTCAGTCGCTTTGTGATGGTGATGGGAGCTATTTTACTGGTTTACTTGTAAGTATTGGTATCATATTTTTCTTAGTTTTAAGTTTGCAATTGAATTCAAAGCTGTGCTTGAAAAAGAATCTCCCATTAATGACAGAATCTCAGAATTGTTACAGTGCAGAAGGTGGCCATTCAGCCCATTGTGTCTGCACCTGCTCTCCGAATGAGCATCATGACTCAGTGCCATTCTCCTGCCTTTTCCCCGTAACCCTGCACGTTGTTTCTATTTAAAGTATCATCTAATGTCCTCTTGAATGCCTCACCTGAACCTGCTTCCACCACATTTCCAGGCAGTGCATCTCAGACCCAAACCACTCGCTGTGTGAAAAAGTTTTTCTAGCGCCTTTTGCAAATCACTTTAAATCTATGTCCCCTTGTTCGTGAGCCTTTTATGAGCAGGAACAGTTTCTTCCTAGCTACTCTACCCAGCTCCCTCATGATTTTGAACACTTCTATCAAATCTCCTCTTAGCCTTCTCCTCTCCAAGGAGAACAGTCCCAGATGAGATGTATCCCAGGCTGTTAAAGGAGGCAAGGGAAGAGATATCAGGGGCCCTGGCAGTAATTTTCAAATCCTCTCTGGCCACAGTTGAGGTGTCAGAGGACTGGAGGACTGCTAACATTCTCCAATTATTTAAAAAGGGAGGAAGGGATAGACCAGGAAATTACAGGCCTGTCAGTCTAACCTCAGTGGTGGGTAAGTTACTAGAAAGAATTCTGAGGGACAGAATATATCTGCACTTAGAGACATGGATTGATCAGGGATAGTCAGAATGGATTTGTTAAGGGAAGATTGTATGTGACAAATTTGATTGAATTTTTTGAGGAGGTAACCAGGAGTGTTGATGAGGGTAATGCATTTGATGTGGTCTACATGGACTTTAGCAAGGCTTTTGATAAGGTCCCTCATGGCAGACTGGTCAAGAAAGTAAGAGCCCATGGGATCCAAGGCAAAGTGGGACGTTAGATCCAAAATTAACTGAGAGGCAGGAAGCAGAGGATGATGGTAGAGGGATGTTTCTGTGATTGGATGTCTGTTTCCAGTGGGGTTCCGCAGGGCTCAGTGCTTGGGCCCTTGCTGTTTGTGGTGTATACAAATGGTTTGGACTTCAATGTAGGGGAGTATGATCAAGGAGTTCGCGGAATACACAAAAATTGGTCGGGTGGTAAATAGTGAGGAGGATAACCTTAAACTGCAGGAGGATATCAATGGACTGGTCAGGTGGGCAGAGCAGTGGCAAATGGAATTCAACGCAGAAAAATGTGAGGTAATGCACTCGGGGAGGGCTAACAAGGCAAGGGATTATACTATGAATGGTAGGACCCTGGAAAGTACTGAAAATCAGAGGGACCTTGGTGTGCATATCCACAGATCCCTGAGTGTACCAGGGCAGGTAGAGAAGGTGGTTAAGAAGGCATATGGGATACTGGCCTTTATTAGCTGAGGCATAGAATACAAGAGCAGGGAAGTTATGCTGGGACTGTATAAAACGCTGGTTAGGCCACAACTAGAGTACTGCATGCGGTTCTGGTCACCACATCATAGGAGGGATGTGATTGTACTGGAGAGGGTGCAGAGGAGATTTACCAGGATGCTGGTAAATGAGTTTTTCAATTAAACCTGGATATAGCAGGCAGGCAGGGCTAGAAATATTTAACAACTTTAAAACAGTGATCACACACCTAGTAATACTTTCAAAATGCCATCTGTTTTCAACAAAAACTGGATCACAAACATCACCCTGAGTATTTATTTCAAGTAAAAGTTTCTTTAAAAGATATGTTGTTCAATCATGCCGTACGATTGAAGTATTGCCTTACTTGGAATTAATTGGAATGTGATATAGAAGAGTTCCATAAAACCAAACTTTGGTCCAATCCTAGTGCTAAAATTCTATCCAAAACTTCCTATCTGGGTCATCAACAGGTTTAGATACCAGCTCTTCTGGTAGCACTTTCTCTCCTTGTCCAGTGGAAAATAAGTTTTGTTGGTTGTTTTGTATATGATTTCATAATAATATGCATCTTTATCATTCTTAAGCTTTTGTAAAGATTTTTTTTTTATTGTGGACATTCAGTGACTTTTGTGTATATAGGAACTGTTTTTGGATTCAAGGTTTTCAATCACAGCTTCTGACATTTCGGTCACAGCTCCAGCTGGCTTATCCTCCGCTTGGTTGCAGCATCTCTGTTTTAGTCTCTCTGCAGTTTACATCAAGTATTTTTGGGCATCTGCATGACGTGCACAACCTGTTCTGCAATAGGTTTGACTGCAGTTCATGCATTTCCAAAAACAATTGATTTTGGTTCGTGAAGCCCTTTGGGATATTATCAGCATGTTGGAAGATACTATGAATATACAAACACTTGTATCTTGAGCACAAGCATTGAAATTACTTTTAATCACAGTCGAGATATGGGAAACACCAGCAAGGCAGCATTTATTATTCACCCTTAGTTGCCTTGGGAGCATTAAGAGTCAGCCGTGTAGTTTGGGAATTAATCATGCGTGTAGGCTAGATCTGGCAGGTTCCCTGCTTTGAAGGACTTTCGTGATCCAATTGCTGAGGAAAAAATAAAAGCAAAGGAGATAATAGCAGAGATCTCCAGAGAGATCGGTTTTCAGGAGGGAGTTAAAGATTGAGAGGGGAAATGATGAGGCCAAGGAGAGTGGTTGGAGATGCACAAGTGGTGACCATTCAGTGGAGTGCAGTTGGAGGGCTGCATGTAGAGGGGGGGTGGTGGTGTTGGTGGGTGGCAACAGGAGCTAGGCTTAGTTACCAATATAGGTCAAAAGTTAGCAAAATGGATGGGCAGGGTTTTGGATGAATGCCTAGAAAGTATTGCAATAGTTGAATCTGAGGTGACAAGGAGGGACTGGCAGAGGTGAGCAACTTAATGCAGCTGGAAGTAGGTGGCTTGACAGGATGCAAACTTGTGAATAGACTAGTTCAGTCTGAGGCAGTAGTCAAGGAGGAAGTGGCAAGGGTACAGAGTTTGTGGTAGTGGCTAAAGATCATGGCTTCAGTCTTCTCAGTATTTGGATGAAGGAAATGGTGGCCCATCCAAGACTATATATCAGATCAGCAAGGGTTCAAATGGAGTTACAAGAGAAATGGGTAAAAATCACATCCAGGAACATCAGTGAGGAAAGGGAAGTTGGAGATGGGGGCAGTAGATTGCAAGGAAGGAAAGGTGGGGGGGGTCAAGAGTGAGTTTTTAAATTTATTTTATTATCATGGCACTTGTCACTGCCTCCTTACAAACAGTAACCTTCCCATGCAAAAGGGAGTAAAAACCTGGAATTCCCTCCCCAAAATGCTGACGGTGAATTGACATTTTCGAGCATCAGATGGACAGGTATTTGGTAAGAGTACAGAAGGATACGGGGCAAAGATGGATAAATGGAGTTGTACAGGTCAGCCATTATTTAATTGAATGGTCGAAGGAACTTGAAAAGCCTACTCTGTTTCTATGACACAAGTAACAAGGGTGAATTCACTTTTCATTCTCTCTTCCATAACCTTGGCTGCAGCACAGTGTGTTCATTCAAACACAATGTGCCATGTATAATCTTACCGTCTTATCATATTGTTTTTTCACTTACCTGGTGAACTGAGTCCCATGTTGCTCTTGCTTCTGCTCTTAAGCACCTGGGTGGAAGGCTGAGCTAGATTCTTGACTGACAAGGGAGTCAAAGGGTACGGGGGTAGACAGGAAAGAAGAGGCCACAATCAGATCAACTGTGATCTTATCAAATGGCAGGGCAGGCTTGAGGGGCCGAATGGCCTACTCCTGCTCTTAATTCACATGTTCATATGTATATTCGTGAAGTAAGGGTTGATGATCTGCTATAAGCTGACACAATGGACTTTTCACATTGTTTCTGGATAACCTCATCAGTCCTAATGCTGCACAATGGCACAGTTTGAAGCTGTTACTAGGTGATTGCAAAGCCTGGTTTCAGCATGAATGAAAATGGCTGATTGTGCTGGTCTGGGCTTCGCTATCACTTTTGACCATTGAAACATAGATTGTTACAGCACTTCTAATCCTGAGCTGTTGTGTTTCCTGCTCGATAGGCATTCAATAGAATGGTTTGTTTATTATCAGGACACAGAATATTCTACTCCTTTGACCCTGTAATACTTCACTGATGTCCCCTTGTGAACTACCTGTGATAACACTTGACTAAATTTCACCATTCAGTCTGTAACTTTTGGTGAGATGAGTGAAATTTTGCTGAAACAAAGAATACCTTTCTTTAACACAATACTTCTTTCATCGTGAAGCTTTCCTGTCTGGTCACATTTTATGATTGTTATTGTAGTAGCTCATGATGTTAAATTGTTTTTGGCACCAAAGCTGTTTTGATGAATGAGACAATTGTCACATTTGAGAAATGCTTATTGAGTTGGAAAGGTTTGACGTTCAGTTGCCTTTTTCCTATGTTACTTTCAGAAACCAGGCTGTGTGACTGCCTTGTATGGAATCTGTGTTAACTATTGTGAGACACATTCTCTGCACTTTAATAAAAGGACCCCAGTCAAATTGTGAAGTCATCTCTAAGTTTGTTCTCTTAATTTACTCAATCATGATTCACTAGAGAAAACTGAAACATTTTAATACATCATGGGCCAAGATATACAGTCTGTTTCCCTCCACACTCTCAGAACATGGAATAATTTGTATCTGTTTCTAAAGTGCTGCTATCTTCATTTCACAATCAAAGTCGATGAGCATTGCTGCTCTAACAATAATTCATAAGAATTATTCTCGGGCTCCTTATTGCTTTGAAGCAATTAATTTATCGCGTGGAGGTGCATTCTCGGCATTGGAAATTCCACTATTACACTTCTCAAAAATCTTAGTGACAGCTGTGCAATGGGCCTTCACCCTCTGCATGATGTGTAACCGCCATGCCTCACCCCCACCCTCACCCCAGCTCCGCCTTTGTGAAGCCTTTACTTGGACCTTTTTATCGGTATATGTTTAAATTCTCACTTTTATCAGTTATTATGCTGTTGTCTCTTTTAAAAGAACAAATGTACATTTCCAATATGGTAAATGTGACAGTTCAGAGTGTCCTATTGTTGTCCTCTCCTCCAACCCTACTTTTGGATTATGTCCTTTGGGCGTATGGACACTGAACTATATGCAAAGGCTGAAGCCTGTGCCTCTGGTACATCGCAATCTTGCAAGCTTCAGATTTGCTTTGTGTAACTGGGTAGTTAAGTACCAGTAATCAGTGAGTGAGGAAGATTTCTAAACTCAAATGTGAATCAATGGGAAGCTTTCTTCAGCTGTGGAATGATTTGGGCATATCCCTATTCCTGGTGTACCTTCTACAGCAGTGGATCTGATATTGTCTGACAAGGTTGAGCAGCTAACACACCAAAGCATTTAGTAGGTTATGGTGCTGAGACTGAGTTGTAAAAGGAACTTTGAATTGATTGGAACACCTGAGTTTTTATGTTGCAATAATTTGGAGCTCTCCTTTACAGTGGAAAAAAAAATCAATCCAGCTTGCCCCACTGCATGCACACTCTTGTGCTGCAATTTGGAATGCATTAAGTGCACAGCTAACTTCCTCTCTGGGAGAAGGCTGGGCAGTAGCAATGATAGATGCAGAGGAGGAGCATTGGGCTTAATTCTAATTGTGGATGTTACAGACTTAGTCATGCCATTTATATGGTGTGTTTGGAACAAGCTCTTTAAGTCCATTTTGCAGCAGTTTCTCACGTCGATTGTACTTTTTTGAAAATAGCCACACAGGCTTCTTTATCGGTGACCCCCAGCCAGTTGTTGTACAGTGTGCTCCCTCACTTGCCTGATGTGAGAAGAGGTGATCCGATCTACATACCAATTGAATGTTCTTTGCTGGAGCAGTCTAATGTGTTTATGCTGGGGTAGGACAAGCTATTGGTCTGCTCCACATCCTTCAGTACCAGCAGTATTCTTTCACCACTATAGAATTAAATCAATTCACAGAGGCTTCAATTTTCCTTTTATTATAGAGCAGACCTTTCTTTTCACCTGCTGTGCCAATAAAGAACAGGCTGTCAGCAGTCTTTTCAGTCACAAGATCACTGACTATCTACTGATTAGC
Source organism: Isurus oxyrinchus (assembly GCA_026770705.1). Classification (NCBI taxonomy): domain Eukaryota; kingdom Metazoa; phylum Chordata; class Chondrichthyes; order Lamniformes; family Lamnidae; genus Isurus; species Isurus oxyrinchus. The sequence goes on from JANJGN010000005.1 coordinate 193,195,776, forward strand.
GGAATATTAGTTCCTTTTTTAGATCCAGTTGACCAGTAGTAAAAAGGCACTTTAACTGTTGCAGGAGCAGGGAATTCCTTACTCTCTTCTTCATTTGCTTTTTAAAAACTTGTAGCTTAGAGTGGCTTAAAGCGTAAACCATGCCTGATTGCTGCTTTGTTCATTGAAAAATCCTAGGCATCAAGCTGGATGGTTTCCATTCAGACAAGATGTACAGAATCAGCGGCCAGCGAATCAACCTGTGGAGTTCAACCAGGAAGGACAGGAGGACAATGCCCTTGAAGTGCATGAAATGGTGAGTTTGAACTCACTCCAATGAGTCTGGGTCTCAGTGCGGTGATTGATGGAGTCTAACCATTTTACCATCTGTTTAACCGTGCGTACTGGGGGCTAGTTTCTAGGTATTATAGGCACACTGGTTACCTTGGACCCCTCCCTAGCTGTCCAAGTTGAATGTTTGATCTTACTGACGTAGATCACTCTTACAGTGGGTGCGAGCTGTGAACAAAAGGAACTGGCAGAGCCACATCCACACTCGCCAAACACTGCAGACGATAACCAGAGCTTTGAGCCGAGGATAAAATACAAACAAACAGAGAATGCTGGAAATACTCAGCAGGTCAGGCAGCATCTGTGGAGAGAGAAATAGAGTTAACGTGTCAGCTCTGTGACCCTTCATCAGATCTGGGAAAAGTTAGCGCTGTATTAGATTTTGAGCAAGGGTTGGCTGGGACGAGGACAAAAAGGTAGAAGATAGAGAGAGATTGAATGACTGAAAAGTTAGCCTTCCAGAGCCAAAGGTACTGGTGAAGGGGGTTGGAAAAGAAACAAAAGATATGCCTAAAGCAGCTGCTGTTGACTGGAAGCAAAAATGAGAAAACTGAAACATACAAAGATAAGGAAACAAGACGGGGATCAGGAAGGTGGTTCTCCATAAGCTTTGTTGGGCCATAATCCACAAAAATGCCTGATGTGTGTTTTGAGCCATTGCTCTGTCTTCACCTCAAATATGTAAGAATGAGTGGAAACCCTCCATGGGTAAATTTGGACTTGTGCATGAAGAGATCTTGATAAGGAATTATAAACATTTTAGAAATTTTAACTCCTAAAGGCAGTGGTTAATATCTAAATTTTGGGCTTGAGTCTTTTCAACCGAGTGGTCACCTCATGGCACAGAGAAGCTGACTCAGTCCTTGACAGTTTGATTGAAAAGTTCAAAGAAGGGAAAACACCCAGAACTTTATGGGGCCTACACAAGGCTGTTCTTTTTTTAAAAAAAGAAAGTTGTGTTTATCAGGTTGAGCAGAGAAGCAGTGAGTAATCACAAAGTGAATGCTGAATTCAGCCTGATATTTAAAACTGGGAAAGAAATCTCTCAATGATACCCCTACAGCACACAGTACTCTCTCTCATTTAATTATTTCTAATACAATTTTTATATATCTTGTTAGTACCCTCAAACTGCAGTAGTGCTATTAATCCATTTCTAACAACAATTTTGCCTAGCGTGATACATTGGGTGTGCAGATATACCACTGAGCGCCCCAAGACTGACTGGTGGTATGGGTAAGCACTGTGTAATGGATTCTAATTTGTATTTTTAGGAACGGCTAATGGATGAAGGCCTGGATGACGACAGTGGAGAAAGCGGTGAAAGTGGCGACAGTGGAGATGATACCACAGAAAGCACAGCAGGGACAGAGCCACCTGGCTTCATGGCTTCTGCATGGTCATTCATCACCACCTTCTTTACCTCACTCATCCCTGAAGGGCCTCCTCAAGTTGGCAACTAGGAGAAGCAGTGGACTTTTCATCTGACTGCTCACTACAGCTGTATCTTTGAGTGGCATTTACTAAAAGAAAAACCAAGACTGCAGTGTGGGAGTGTACTTAACCCTTTATTGCTTTGCCATTGTCTCCGCAATTTTCCACGGTGTTAAGTCTTTCACCTGATCATGACATATATTTGAGTTTCGTCTCTTTCATTGCACCCAAATTCTGGAGAGCACCAAATGAAAAATGCGTGCTTTCCTCTGTTTAGTTTTCATTGCTTTACATTAGCAAAGATAAAATATAATAAAAGTGACCTGTCTTCCATGGTTTTGTTGTAATTGCCACTAGCTGGGATTTTTGGAGCAACTGGGTGCTGGCAATAGAAAATGCAAAGAGCTAAGTGAACTAGACTAGCCTTTTTGTCTAAACCTGCAGAAGTGAGGAAACCATTTGCTTTAAAAATATTTTTTTCATAATTAATGCAAAACTGTTATAAACAAGGTCTGTATCTGACATACCGCAGTCACACACCGAATTGCTGCTCTTTTTTCCCTTGAAGAATTACTTATCAGCAGCTGACAGCCTAGTCTCCCATTTGAACGAACACTGCCATCTGGTGAAAAAACCCACCAGGAGTATTTAAGTTGAACTCGGTACTCGTGTGCTAACCAGGTGGAGGTATAGAGCGAAACATTCACAAAACTCGCCCTATTATTCAGTCACTTAAATGTTCTGGAGTATTCATGACATGGGTAACACTTCCAAGCAATGGCTTGGGATTTGAAAGGCTGAGAACTGAAATAAACAGATTTAATTCCTACTTGTTATATACTTTTTAAATAACTTTTACATTTTAAAAACTCATTTTAGAATTATATATTTTACTGGCTTGACTTTATCAATGGCATTCAGAGCTTGAAGTCATAAATTTGAGGATCATTAATCAGACAATTGCCAGTTTTCATTTGGAAACAACCATATGACTTGTGTTAAGTGGCATACGTTACTGATACATAGAAGTGTGAGAGCATAGTGTTGTAAACAACATGATCTGTTTGAGAACATTAGCAGCCTGAACAGCAATAAATGCTATGTATAAAGAAAGCAGCACTGTTTCCTGCTTTACAGGAAAGGACCGAATAAAGTCAGTGCCTGCCGCATGCTAACATACTTCATGTCAAAATACTGTCACGATGTATTGCTGATTGTTAGAAAAAAATAAAGCAAATAATGATTTATTTGAATAAACATTGCCAAAAACTTGTGCATTTAAGATGTGGCATGCAGGGGCTACATGGATTACTGCATTGAAATCGGTTCTGTGCGAGATATGGGTAGCTTCTGTTCCAAAAGGCCTGTATCCCAAAATTTGAGCGTGTCCTCTTTGCACTCCATTTTGTGGGATATTGCATCCTGTCATAACTGACTGAGAAAAACAGTCCCATTCCCTCTAATCTGACACTTCAAATATCCCCTTTAAAAGGAAAAGAACTACTATCTCAGCATTAACACCTGTGACATAATTGGTAATTTTCTTTGGTATTAAGGTCCTGTCTCAACTAATGCTTAGTGTCCAAGTTCAGAATTGATTTCTGTTTCTATAATTGATGTACAGTGGACAAAAGTTTCTAGTTTCTCTCCATGTGTTTGATTATTGGTGTGCACTAGGACAAATTTCATCCGTTATGGACAGACTCCATCCTCATTGCTTTCTAGGTAATTATACATTCAGTAGCTTGCCACATTTTTTGCTTGTGTAATTACCGTAATTATAAATAAATTTGACTTCATTTTAGCCTGATGTAATGGTTTGGCAAAGAGAACAGTGCACATCCCATGTGGTTTCTGTTCATTTTTAATTTTGTACCATATTATTCCATTAGTACCTTTTACATGGGTAAGAGTTTCAATTCATGGGAGATGTCATTCTGCTTGCTTCAGAACAACACTTTGTTAAAAAAAAGCTGCAAGTGTTGAGAGAAAGTTCAATCATTTGTTCCCATTATGGACTTTTTAACCTTTTCCTGATCTTTGGTATTAATGCATTTTCTTGTGTCACGGTGAAGAAATTATTTTATGCAGAGATAAAATAACATGCATATCAATTTTAAATATTTCATTACGACAGTGATTACACTTCAAAATTGGCTGTAAAGCATGTAAAAGATGCCACATGAATGCAAGACTTTATATGCAAGAGTGATTGCGTTTACACAGCAACTTTCACAATCTCAGGATGTCCTAAAGCGCTTCACAGTTAATGAAGTGTAATTCATTGTAGTGTAAAGTGGGAAACACAGCACAGCAAGCTCCCACAAACAGCAATGAAAAAACAAGCAGCCAATCTGTTTTAGTCGTTGGTTGAAGAATAAATGTTGGTTAGAACACGGGAAAACTCCAGTACACATCTTCAAAATAGTGTAATCAGATCATTTTAAACCTCCCTGAGAGCAGAGAGGGCCTAAGTTTAACCTCTCTGAAAAACTGCACCACTGGCAGTGCAGCATTCCCTCTAAATATGAAACTATCAACAATGTGCAGTTATATAGTCTCAAAGGGCTTTACAAAGTTCCCAAATAAAATTGGATGTTGAGACAAATGGCAAAAGGCTTGGTCTATACTGCAGGCTTTAAGGAATGCTTTTATGAAGGAAAGAGAGGTGAAGAGGTTTAGGGAGAGAATTCCAGATTTTAGGGTCCAGGCAGCTGAAAGCATAACCACTGATGATGGAGCAATACAAATTGGGGATGTGCAGAAAGCCAAAATTGGAGGATTGTAGGGCTGCGGAGATTTAAGGGAAAGGGGTAAAGCCATGAAGTGATTTTAAAATAGAGGCGTTGCTAGATCAGGAACCAATGTAGGTCAGCGAGCATAGATGGTGATAGGTGAATGAAGCTTGATGTGATTTCGGATACAGCAGCAGAGTTTTAGTGTGAAGCTGGCCAGTGGAGTAGTGGAATAATGCAGTTTTGAGGTAACAAAGGAGTGGATGAGGGTTTCAGCAGCAGATTAGCTGAGGCATGGGTGCAGAAAAGGAAGCAAATGTCAGTCTGAGTTATACTCTGCAGTCTTTGGGCTGAACCCAAGATCGTCTGCTTGAGGCTAGGGTGCTACCAAGCAATAGGATGGGCCCATCATGAGCTTACTTTGCCTTTACTGTAAATATGACAGCAATGCAGATGTAAAATGTATGTTTACAGCTTTCCATTGCACAACAATTGTTGACAATCACTGATGCATGGGGTTGGGGCTACGTATTTTGGCTCCTTAGTCCTTTGTTCAGACTTTGTGTGACCTGTATTTGCAAACATGCTGCAGAGATAACCAGCCAGGCAATTTCCAACACAGCAGTGTCAGTGAACAGGGCATAAGTCCGTTAACAGAAACAGAAATACCTGGAAAAACTCAACAGGTCTGGCAGCATCGGTGGAGAAGAGCACAGTTGACATTTCTCTCCTCCATCCCCACCCCCTTTCCGTTTTTCCCCCTCTTTGTTTTTTTACAATAATTTATATAGATTTTTCTTCTCCCACCTATTTCCATTATTTTTAAATGTTTAGCCTTTTTAGCATTCCTTCACCCCACCCCCACTAGGGCTATCTGTACCTTCACCCCACCCCCACTAGGGCTATCTGTACCTTCACCCCACCCCCACTAGGGCTATCTGTACCTTCACCCCACCCCCACTAGGGCTATCTGTACCTTCACCCCACCCCCACTAGGGCTATCTGTACCTTCACCCCACCCCACCCCCACTAGGGCTATCTGTACCTTCACCCCACCCCACCCCCACTAGGGCTATCTGTACCTTCACCCCACCCCCACTAGGGCTATCTGTACCTTCACCCCACCCCCACTAGGGCTATCTGTACCTTCACCCCACCCCCACTTGGGCTATCTGTACCTTGCTTGTCCTGCTTTCTACCCTTAATTAGCACATTCCTTACATAATATCACCACCTTCAACACCTCTTTGTCCTTTTGTCTGTGACATCTTTTGGTTATCTCCACCTATCACTGGCCCTCGATCCAGCTCTACCTGTCCCACCTACCCTTAAACCAGCTTATATTTCACCCCTTTCCTATTTTTACTTAGTTCTGTTGAAGGGTCATGAGGACTCGAAACGTTAACTGTGTTCCTCTTCACAGATGCTGCCAGACCTGCTGAGTTTTTCCAGGTATTTCTGTTTTTGTTTTGGATTTCCAGCATCCGCAGTTCTTTGCTTTTATATAAGTCCATTAACACCGTGCTGGCACAGTGAAATATCTGCAGGCAGCAAATAACTTTACCAGCAGAGGGCAGCATAGCTACAAGAATTGGCTCCGTCTGAAGATGCCACTGATTTTTCTGTGAAGGTGATGGAAGAGCCCAGCACATCAGTGCAAAAGACAAGACACATGCATTTGCTACAATCTTCAGCTAGAAATGCTGAGTGGATGATCCATTTCAGTCTCCTCCAGAGAACCCAGCATCACAGATGCCAGTCTTCAGCCAATTTGATTCAGTCCACGTGATATCAAGAAATGGGTAAAGGCACTGGATACTGCAAAGGCTATGGGCCCTGACATTATCCTGGCAATAGTACTGAAGACTTGTGCTCCAGAACTTGCCAGCCCCTAGCCAAGCTGTTCCAGTACAGCTACAACACTGGCATCTACCCGGCTATGTAGAAAATTGCCCAGCTATGTCCTGTACACAAAAAGCAGGACAAATCCAACCCGGCCAATTACCGCCCTCTCAGTCTGCTCTCCATCATCAGTAAAGTGATGGAAGGTGTTGTCGACGGTGTTATTGAGCAGCACTTACACAGCAATAGCCAACAGTTTGGGTTCTGCCAGGCCACTCAGCTCCTGACCTCATTACAGCCTTGGTTCAAACATGGACAAAAGAGCTGAACTCCCGAGGTGAAGTGAGAGTGACTGCCCTTGACATCAAAGCAGCATTTGACCGAGTGTGGCATCAAAGAGCTCTAGCAAAACTAGAGTCATTGGGAATCAGGGGGAAAACTCTCTGCTGGTTGGAGTCATACCTAGCACAAAGGAAGGTAGTTGTGGTTGTTGGAGGTCAGTCATCTCAGTTCCAGGACATCACTGCAGGAGTTCCTCAGGGTAGTGTCCTAGGTCCAACCATCTTCAGCTGCTTCATCAATGACCTTCCTTCCATCATAAGGTCAGAATTGGGGATGTTCACTGATGATTGCACAAGGTTCAGCACCATTCACAGCGACTCCGATACTGAAGCAGCCCATGTCCAAATGCAGCAAGACCTGGACAAGTAACATTTGCGCCACGCATGTGCCAGGAAATGACCATTTCCAACATCCCATGAAATAATTTTTTAAAAATTAGTTAATATTGCCAAGCTACTGAACTATAAGAGATGAGGATAAGGCAAGAACTAAACCTACAATAATACTGGAGAATACAAGATAATAATAATGAAGACTTGACAGTGAGATTGTCTCAGAGAAATATATATGACAAAGGATATTTAGAAAACAAAGTTTTTTCAGATTTAGAGAAGTTAACAGTACAGGGAAACAAAATGGAACAATATTGTAATTGAGTGTAGGTTGTCAATCAGATTGATTTTAATGAATCTGATTAGATATGTAAATTTACATTGTGAAAGTATCTATAAAATGTATGAGTTTCATCACTCATATTAGGCATATATAGATTTGTGCAAATTCCTGGGTGACTCTTGTATTTAATTGGCTCAAATGTCAAATTGTTGAACTCCCCCAAAAAATCAGAGCTAGAGAGATTGAAGACCAATCAGTGAAGCTTGAGTGAAAACCACTGGTGGTGAAGTTCAATAAAAACTACCAATCAGAGAGGAGGAAATCAGCAACAATTACCAACAAAAAGTGTTACCATGCAACTTGCTCAAATGTATGTTTTTCCAACTATGACTGAAATCTTATCTGAGAAACTTAGGATGGAAGTGTGGTTTATAAAAAAACATGAGAAAGTGAACAAACTTATTTACATTGCGAGACTTTTACAATGTGTCTAAGAATGATCTATATCTGGGGCCTGCATTATTTTGAGAAGACTGAGGTTTGAGTTCATGGTCACCCAGAAATTTCACTCTATCAGCTGGAGAGAGTAGCTACAACTCCCAGCAAACATCTGGACCTATGACTCAGTGTTCCACAGGTACAAATACTCTCTGAATAAAAGTCCCAGTGAGAGACCACTGGCACCCCTGAGGTCATTCTACATTTGCTTTCGCAGAGATCAACACAAGGGAAAACATGGACTGTGGATTCTTTGAGGTAGAGTTGAAAGGAAAATTAAAGTGTTGCTTTTAAGAAAGAGACAGAGACAGGCAACAGATGGAAGAGAAGCAGGAAGAGAAATAGTAGAAGCTAAGGAGGGAAAGGCTCAGACAATGTGAAATAATGAGAGGCTGAGAATGAGTAAGAGGTTGAGAGGAGGTAGGACAAGGCAACAGAGAGATACGGAAATCTTGTCGCAGAGAGGAACAGAACTTCTTCAAAGAGGTTGAGAGGACCTAGAATGAGTTGGAGTGGCAGAGAAAGAGTTTACGTGAGAAAGAGTGACAGAGATGAAATGGAACTGAGAGGACGTGGTAGAGTAAAACTGAAAAGGCAAAGAGAAAGGCAGATGAATGAATGGATAAATAGATAAAGAGCACTGAAGATAGTTGGGGATCAAACTGCAGTGACGCTGACTATAGTTACCCAAAAACCTTTGGAAATGGGAATGATACTAAAGTACAGCCCTGTGCTAGAAAGGAAACTAACCAGGGAACTATAGGCCAATTAGTCTGATGTCAGTTGTCATAAATTTCCAGAGGTAGTGATGTGCCTGATAGGATCTGGTGTATAAAAGCTGCTCATAGATTCTCACTTTAAAATAATCACTTTGAAAGTTATTCTGCTGTTGTAAATGGAATAATAATAAATCAATGCTTTGAATAGATGGAAGAGGAATGTTCCAGGCATTTAGTCAAGACCATTTGAAACTTTTCATGTGGTACTTGTTCCATATTAAACAGTTTTACATATATTCATATAAAGAGGTGCCTAAAAGTCAAATAAACATGATCATTACACGGACCAAGTCAACAATTCAAGTGTAAACAGAGAGAACCCAGAATGTTTAGGGTAATCAAGAGAAAGATTTATATTGCACTTTTCATGACCTCGGAACATCCCAAAGAACCTTTTACATGAATAAGAATCCCTGAATATATTTACCTTGTTCAACGTACAGAGGGAGTGTGGTGTTGGAGGTGCTATCTTTCAGCTGAGAAGCTAAATTGAGGTCTCCTGTCCTGGCCGATATTTATCCCTCAACCAACATCACTAAAACCAAGTTAGCTGGCCATTAACACTTTGCTACAAAAACAGAATTACCTGGAAAAACTCAGTAGGTCTGGCAGCATCGGCGGAGAAGAAAAGAGTTGACGTTTCGAGTCCTCATGACCCTTCGACAGAACTTGATTTCGAGTCCAGGAAAGAGTTGAAATATAAGCTGGTTTAAGGTGTGTGTGGGGGGGGTGGGGGGGGTGGGGGGGGGGCGGGGGGAAGGAGAGAGCTTGCTCTCTCCTTCCCCCCCCCCCCCCCCCCCCCCCCCCCCCCCCACACACCTTAAACCAGCTTATATTTCAACTCTTTCCTGGACTCGAAATCAAGTTCTGTCGAAGGGTCATGAGGACTCGAAACGTCAACTCTTTTCTTCTCCGCCGATGCTGCCAGACCTACTGAGTTTTTCCAGGTAATTCTGTTTTTGTTTTAGATTTCCAGCATCCGCAGTTTTCTTTGTTGTCATTAACACTTTGCTGTTTATGGGAGCTTGCTGTGCACAAATTAGCTGCTGCTTTTCCCTACATTACAACAGTGACTTTTACTTCAGAAGCATTGGTATTGGTTGCGAACACCTGGGACATCCTGAGAATAGAAAAGCACCATATAAATGCAAATTTGTTCTTTCTGGAGAACACCCCACTGTGGTTAACCAGGACTTCACACCTCATTACGATAGCATTGGGACTCCCCTTAACAGTTAAAACTCACCAGTACCCACCATGGGCACAAATCATTCTTTTTGCAAGTCAGCGTGGTGAAGTAAAGCAAGTTAAAAAGTTTGTGAGTTCTTTACTGTGGTGGCTGGCTAGGATTCCTGCTTTCAAGTAGATTAAAGATTATCTGTCGCATCTAGCAGCAAGGTTGTCTGAACTTGGATTTAGCAATGCAGTGGAACACCTGGTCCCTCATTTCACTCATTAAAGTTGGCTTCATATCCCTCTGCAACATTTGGGGTCAGCCTTTATTTTGGATCTGCACAAGGCGGGGAAATCAGACGATCAGAATAAAAATACCTGGATCTGATTTCAAGGTCATTGCTTCATCAGGATTTGGCACGTTGTTTAACTCATTCATTTCATGATTCATTCATCTTCGACTATCTCAGAATCTTTTTGAAAGGTTCAGTTTACTGAACCATTGCTGTGTACATTGTCTTTCCAAAATCTTTTAGTGAAAAACACTACAATTCACAGCAATACAACACCATTAGATTAACACAGCCATGGAATAGGAGCAAATCTCAACAAAGGATTAAAACAGCCTTTCTTCCCAAACCCTTCACCAAAAACTATGGTTATAGGTAATGCAATTTGTTTTAAAGCTCCTCTTACCTCCTCAAAACATGGACTGTCTTAGAACGGCCACAGTCCTTTAAGATGATTCAACATTTCATTAGGTAATTTAAATTGGATGTGATGCTAGTGTCTAAAACTCTGTTGCCCCTGTCTTAACTCCACCAAGTCCTGTTCACCTACCACCCCTGAGCTTGCTGACCTACTCCTGATTAAATCGTGTCTCGATTTTAAAATTTCTACATCCTTATTTACAAATCTCTCCATGGCCTCACCCCCTCCCTCATTCTGTAATCCCCTCCAGCCCCACAATCCCTGAAATATCTGCGCTCCTTTAATTCTGGCCTCTTGCGTAACCCTAGGTTTTAATCAGTCCACCATTGGTGACTGTGTTGGTGGCTGTACCCTCAGCTGTCTGAGTCCCAAGCTCTGGAACTCCCTCCCTAAATTTCTCTGCCTCTCTAACCCTCTAAGTTGCTCTTTAAAACTCCTGGTCACCTGTCCTAATATCTCCTTATGTCAACTTTTGTGTGACGGCCCCTCCTGTGGAACACCTTGAGACATTTAATTCTGTTAAAGGGACAATATAAAATGCACATGATGGTTTTGCTGATGCTAGCTTCTTTTATTAGGCTTTATTTAGCTCTAGCTACCTGACTAGGCCGTAGTGTATGTGGGAAAAAAATTCATTGATTGAATCAATTCTAGAAAATATATCATCTCTTTTCAAGGCCCACAAACAGGTAGAGGTGTTCCCCTACCGAGAATGGAGGTAATGTGTTTCCTATTTGAGCCTTATAGTGACGAATGGAGTATTGGTTTTTATGAATATTTTCATAACACAGGCTGCATCACCAAGACAGTTCATTCCTTTGTAATTCCCATGACACAGTAACAGTAAATCCATTTAACCATCCGAATGCTCCTTTTCATTTCCTAAGTCAAAAATTACACAAATTAAGCTGAGAACATTGAATATATTAAAACAAGTATTTCTTTATTTTAATGCCTAAGAAATCACATCAGCAGTAAAAGGTTAGACCAGTGCTTTCATTGGGGAAGTTATGCTCCAAATTGGTGTCAAATGTAGGGCCTGTTGTCCAGAGGGAGAGACCATTGTTAATTGTTAATAAAAAAGAATTATCTAAGATAAAAGTACAATACTGCAGATGCAGGAAATCTGAAATAAAAGCAGAAAATGCTGGAAAAACTCAGCAGGTCTGGCAGCAACTGTGGAGAGAGAAACAGAGTTAGCGTTTTTAGCTCTGAAGAAGAATCATACGGACTCGAAACGTTAACTCTGTCTCTCTCTCCACAGATGCTGCCAGACCTGCCGTGTTTTTCCAGCATTTTCTGTTTTTAGTTCATTTTATCTTCTGTGTGATTGAATGTCTTCTAGTTTGAGTGTATAAATTGGAAACAGAAATGATCATTTTAACTGTGCTGACCCCGCAGGTAGGCTGGGACCTAGAATTATAAAGACAGATAGTAAGAGTGAACATTGGTCCTATAGAGAGTGAGTCTGGGAAATAATAATGGAAAAGGAGGAGATGGCAGATGAATTGAACAGGCACTTTGCATTAGTCTTCACTATAGAGGATGCAACTAACATCCCAGAAATGGCTGTAAATCAAGAAATGGAAGGGAGGGAAGAACTGCAGAAAATTACATCACCAGTGAAGTGGTACTTAGCAAATTGTTGGAGCTATGGGCTGACAAATCTTTGGGTCCTGATGGACATCTTCCTAGGATCTTAAAAGAAGTGGTTGGTGAGATAGTTGATGCGATGGTTTTAATTTTCCAAAATTCACTAGATCCGGGGAAGGTTCCATTAGATTGGAAAATAACTTATGCAACTCCTTTATTCAAAAAGGGAGGGAGACAGAAAGCAGGAAACTACAGGCCAGTTAGCTTAACATCTGCCATAATGGGGAAAATGTTAGAAGCTATTATTAAAGATGTTATAATAAGGCACTTAGATAAAGTCAAGGTAATCAGGCAGAGTCAACATGGTTTTGTGAAAGGGAAATTATGTTGAACCATTTTAGTGGAATTCTTTGAAGGAGCCACATGTGCTGTGAATAAAGGGGAACTGGTGGATGTGCTGTACTTAGATTTCCAGAAGACATTTTATAAGGTGTCACATCAAAGGTGATCGTAGAAAATAAAAGCTCATGGTGTAGTGGGTAACATATTGGATTGGATAGAAGACTGACTAGCTAACAGGAAACAGAGAGTAGGCATAAATGGGTCATTTTCTGGTTGGCAGGATGTGATGAGTGAAGTGTCACAGGGATCAGAGCTGGGGCCTCAACTCTTTATAATTGATGTAAATGATCTGGATGAAGGGACTGATGGGATGGTTGCTAAATTTGCTGATGACACAAAGTTAAGAAGGAAAGTAAATTGTGAAGAGGATATACGGAGACTACAAAGGAATAGGTTAGGTGAGTTTTTTATTCATTTATGGGATGTGGACATCACTGGCTGGGCCAGCATTTATTGCCCATCCCTAATTGCCCTTGAGAAGGTGGTGGTGAGCTGCCTTCTTGAGCCGCTGCAGTCCATGTGGTGTAGGTACACCTACCGTGCTGTTAGGGAGGGAGTTCCAGGATTTTGACCCAGCGACAGTGAAGGAACGGTGATATATTTCCAAGTCAGGATGGTGAGTGCCTTGAAGGGGAACTTCCAGGTGGTGGTGTTCCCCATGTGTCTGCTGCCCTTGTCCTTCTAGATGGTAGTGGTCGTAGGTTTGGAAGGTACTGTCTAAGGAGCCTTGGTGAGTTTCGATAGTGCATCTTGTAGCTGGTACACACTGCTGTTACTGTGCGTCAGTAGTGGAGGGAGTGAATATTTGTGAATGTGGTGTCAGTCAAATGGACTGCTTTGTCCTGGATGTTGTCAAGTTTTTTGAGTGTTGTGTGAGCTGCACTCATCCGGGCAAGTGGGGAGTATTCCACCACACTCCTGGCTTGTGCCTTGTAGATGATGGACAAGATTTGGAGAGTCAGGAGATGAGTTACTTACCACAGGATTCCTAGCCTCTGACCTGCTCTTGTAGCCACAGTATTTATATGGCTAGTCCAGTTCAGTTTCTGGTCAATGGTAACCCCCAGATAGTGGGGGATTCAGAAATGGTAATGCCATTGAACATTAAGGGGCGATGGTTGGACTCTGTCTTGTTGGAGATGGTCATTGCCTGGCACTTGTGTGGCATGAATGTTACTTGCCACTTGTCAGCCCAAGCCTGGATATTGTCTGAGTCTTGCTGCATTTGGACATGGACTGCTTCAGTATCTGAGGAGTCACGAATGATGCTGAACATTGTGCAATCATCAGCGAACATCCCCACTTCTGACCTTACGATGGAAGGAAGGTCATTGATGAAGCAGCTGAAGATGGTTGGGCCAAGGACACTACCCTGAGGAACTCCTGCAGTGATGTCCTGGAGCTGAGATGACTGACACCCAACAACCACAAACATCTTCCTTTGTGCTAGGTATGACCCCAACCAGCAGAGAGTTTTCCCCCTGATTCCCATTGACTCCAGTTTTGCTAGGGCTCCTTGATGCCACACACAGTCTAATGCTGCCTTGATGTCAAGGGCAGTCATTCTCACCTCACATCTGGAGTTCAGCTCTTTTGTCCATGTTTGAACCAAGGCTGTAATGATGTCAAGAGCTGAGTGGCCCTGGCAGAACCCAAACTGGGTGTCAGTGAGCAGGTTATTGCTAAGCAAGTGCTGCTTGATAGCACTGTTGATGACCCCTTCCATTACTTTACTGATGATGGAGAGTAGACTGATGGGGCAGTAATTGGCCAGGTTGGATTTGTCCTGCTTTTTATGTACAGGACATACCTGGGCAATTTTCCACATAGCCGGGTAAACGCCAGTGTTGTAGCTGTACTGGAACAGCTTGGCTAGCAGTGCAGCAAGTTCTGGAGCACAAGTCTTCAGTACTATTGCCGGAATGTTGTTAGGGTTCATAGCCTTTGCAGTATCCAGTGCCTTCAGCCGTTTCTTGATATCACGTGGAGTGAATCGAATTGGCTAAAGACTGACATCTGGAATGCTGGGAACCTCCGGGGGGGCTGAGATGGATCATCCACTCAGCACTTCTGGCTGAAGCTTCTTGCAAATGCTTCAGCCTTATCTTTTGCACTGATGTCCTGGGCTCCCCCATCATTGAGGATGGGGATATTTGTGGAGCCTCCTCCAGTAAATTGTTTAATTTTCCACCACCATTCACGACTGAATGTAACAGGACTGCAGAGCTTAGATCTGATCCATGGGCAAAGATCTGACAAATGGAGTATAATGTAGGAAAATGTGATGTTGTCCATTTTGGCAGTATGATTAAAAAACAAACATATTATCTAAATGGTGAGAGATTGTAAAGCTCAGAGTTAGAGGGATCTGGGTGTCCTAGTGCATGAATCGCAAAAGGTTAGTATACAGGTACAGCAAGTAATTAGCAAAGCTAATAGAATGTTAGTGTTTATTGTGAGAGGAATTGAATACAAGAGCACGGAGGTTGTGCTTCAGTTATACAGGGCATCAGTGAGACTGCATTTGGAGTACTGTGTACAGTATTGGTCACCTTATTTAAGGAAGAATGTAAATGTGTTGCAAGCAGTTCAGAGGTTTACCAGACCAATACCTGGAATGGGTTGGTTGTCTTATGAGGTAAGGTTGGACAGACTAGGCTTGTATCTGATGGAGTTTAGAAGAGAGAAGCGACTTAATTGAAACATATAAGATCCTGAGGGGTCTTGACAGGATGGATGTGGAGAAGATGTTTCCTCTTGTGGGAGAATCTAGAACTAGGGGTCACTTTAAAAATAAGGGGTCGCTCATTTAAAACAGAGATGAGAAAAATTGTATTTCTTCAGAGGATTGTGAGACTTTGCCAGAGTCCTTGAATATTTTTAAGGCAGAGCTAGATAGATTCTTGATAGGCAAGGGGCTGAAAGGGTATCAGGGGTAGGCGGGAATGTGACGTCGGGATTACAATCTAATCAGCCATGATCTTATTGAATGGTGGAGCAGGTTCGAGGGGCTGAGTGGCCTCCTCCTGCTCCTAATTCATATGTTTGTATGTAAACTATTGGCATGGCAGCACAGTCGTTTAATCTACAAAGAGTCTGAGTTCCTGTGGAAGAGGGTGCAAACAGACAATGTACCAAACAAATCACAGAGTCACTGATGTTCTGTAAGAGTTATTGTACACCTAACTCTCCCAGTAGTTATACTTTGATATCAGAGAAAACGGTTCCTGGACTGAGGAGCAACTAATCCCACGTCAGCTGCTGCTACAACCTCCAGACTGTCAAAGGCCAGCTCCTGGTTACAGCTCCTCAAGATCTATAAACTCCGATGTGAGTCCTGCTGGGTGGCAGTCTAATACTCGGGTAATTTACTCCGAATCTGTGGCAATGAAGATCCACAGACAGCAACATCAGGAGGCTCACTGCAGGTGAGATTCTGCAGCTATTTGGAAATATATCCCACAGGTCGCTCTGCAACTCCAGATACAGACATTCCTGAAGCTTTCATCGCATGAACTCTCATCATTCAATGCCCCACCCAGTCGAACAGCCTTCTTTTGTTTCCCCGCTGCAAAATATTTAGGACAAGTAAACAAACTTGTGTTCAAACGCCACCAGCCAACCCACCACCTAGCCCATCACCCCCAACCTCTCACCCCCCAACCTCTCACCCCCAACCCATCACCCCCAACCTTTCACCCCCAACCCATCACCCCCAACCTCTCACCCCCAACCTCTCACCCCCAACCTCTCACCCCCAACCCATCACCCCCCAACCCCTCACCCCCAACCTCTCACCCCCAACCCGTCACCCCCAACCTGTCACCCCCAACCTCTCACCCCCAACCTCTCACCCCCAACCTCTCACCCCCAACCCATCACCCCCAACCCATCACCCCCAACCCATCAACCCCCAACCAATCACTCCCAACCCATCACCCCCAACCTCTCACCCCCAACCCGTCACCCCCAACCTGTCACCCCCAACCTCTCACCCCAACCTCTCACCCCCAACCTCTCACCCCCAACCCATCACCCCCAACCCATCACCCCCAACCCATCAACCCCCAACCCATCACCCCCAACCTTTCACCTCCAACCCATCACCCCCAACCTTTCACCCCCAACCCATCACCCCCAACCTCTCACCCCCAACCTCTCACCCCCAACCCATCACCTAGCCCATCACCCCCAACCTCTCACCCCCAACCCATCACCCCCAACCTCTCACCCCCAACCCATCAACTAGCCCATCACCCCCAACCTCTCACCCCCAACCTCTCACCCCCAACCCATCACCCCCAACCCATCAACCCCTAACCCATCACCCCCAACCTCTCACCCCCAACCCATCACCCCCAACCTCTCACCCCCAACCCATCACCCCCAACCTCTCACCCCCAACCCATCACCCCCAACCCATCACCCCCAACTCATCACCCCCAACCCATCACCCCCAACACATCACCCCCAACCTCTCAACCTCAACCCATCACCCCCAACCCATCACCCCCAACCTCTCAACCCCAACCCATCACCCCCAACCTCTCACCCCCAACCTCTCACCCCAACCCATCACCCCCAACCTCTCACCACCAACCCATCACCCCCAACCCATCACCCCCAACCTCTCACCCCCAACCTCTCACCCCCAACCCATCACCTAGCCCATCACCCCCAACCTCTCACCCCCAACCCATCACCCCCAACCTCTCACCCCCAACCTCTCACCCCCAACCCATCAACTAGCCCATCACCCCCAACCTCTCACCCCCAACCTCTCACCCCCAACCCATCACCCCCAACCCATCAACCCCTAACCCATCACCCCCAACCTCTCACCCCCAACCCATCACCCCCAACCTCTCACCCCCAACCCATCACCCCCAACCTCTCACCCCCAACCCATCACCCCCAACCCATCACCCCCAACTCATCACCCCCAACCCATCACCCCCAACACATCACCCCCAACCTCTCAACCTCAACCCATCACCCCCAACCCATCACCCCCAACCTCTCAACCCCAACCCATCACCCCCAACCTCTCACCCCCAACCTCTCACCCCAACCCATCACCCCCAACCTCTCACCACCAACCCATCACCCCCAACCCATCACCCCCAACCCATCAACTCCCAACCTCTCGCTCCCAACCCATCACCCCCAACCCATCACCCCCAACCTCTCACCCCCAACCCATCACCCCCAACCCATCACCCCCAACCCATCAACGCCCAACCTCTCACCCCCAACACATCACCCCCAACCCATCAACCCCAACCTCTCACCCCCAACCCATCACCCCCAACCCATCAACCCCCAACCCATCAACTCCCAACCTTTCACTCCCAACCCATCACCCCCAACCCATCACCCCCAAACTCTCAACCCCAATCCATCACCCCCAACCTCTCAACCCCCAACCCATCACCCCCAACCTCTCAACCCCAACCCATCACCCCCAACCCATCATCCCCAACCTCTCACCCCCAACCCATCACCCCCAACCTGTCACCCCCAACCTCTCACCCCCAACCTCTCACCCCCAACCCATCACCCCCAACCCATCAACGCCCAACCTCTCACCCCCAACCCATCACCCCCAACCCATCAACCCCAACCTCTCACCCCCAACCCATCACCCCCAACCCATCAACCCCCAACCCATCAACTCCCAACCTCTCACTCCCAACCCATCACCCCCAACCCATCACCCCCAAACTCAACCCCAACCCATCACCCCCAACCTCTCAACCCCCAACCCATCACCCCCAACCTCTCAACCCCAACCCATCACCCCCAACCCATCATCCCCAACCTCTCACCCCCAACCCATCACCCTGAACCCGTCACCCCCAACCCATCACCCCCCACCCATTACCCGAACCTGTCACCCTCAACCCATCAAACCCCCAACCTCTCACCCCCAACCCATCACCCCAACCCATCACCCCCAACCCATCACCCCCAACCTCTCAACCCCAACCCATCACCCCCAACCCATCACCCCCAACCTCTCAACCCCAACCCATCACCCCCAACCCATCACCCCCAACCTCTCAACCCCAACCCATCACCCCCAACCCATCACCCCCAACCTCTCAACCCCAACCCATCACCCCCAACCCATCACCCCCAACTTCTCAACCACAACCCATCACCCCCAAACCATCACCCCCAACCCACCACCCCCAACCCATCACCCCCAACCTCTCAACCCCAACCCATCACCCCCAACTTCTCAACCACAACCCATCACCCCCAACCCATCACCCCCAACCTCTCAACCCCAACCCATCACCCCCAACCCATCACCCCCAACCCACCACCCCCAACCCATCACCCCCAACCTCTCAACCCCAACCCATCACCCCCAACCCATCAACCCCCAACTTCTCATCCCCAACCCATCACCCCGAACCCATCACCCCCAGCCTCTCACCCCCAACCCATCACCCCCAACCTCTCACCCCCAACCCTTCACCCCCAACCCATCAACACCCAACTTCTCACCCTCAACCCATCACCCCCAACATGTCATCCCCAACCCATCACCCCCAACCCATCACCCGAACCTGTCACCCTCAACCCATCAACCCCCCAACCTCTCACCCCCAACCCATCACCCCAACCCATCACCCCCAACCCATCACCCCAACCTCTCACCCCCAACCCATCACCCCCAACCCGACACCCTCAACCCGCATCCCCAACCCGCACTCCCAACCCATCACCAACTTCCAACCCTAACACATCACCCCCAACCCGTCACCCCCAACCCGTCACCCTCAACCCATCACCCCCAACATGTCATCCCCAACCCATCACCCCCAACCCATCACCCGAACCTGTCACCCTCAACCCATCAACCCCCCAACCTCTCACCCCCAACCCATCACCCCAACCCATCACCCCCAACCCATCACCCCAACCCATCACCCCCAACCTGTCACCCCCAACCCGACACCCTCAACCCATCAACCCCAAACCTCTCACCCCCAACCCATCACCCTGAACCCGTCACTCCCAACCCATCACCCCCAGCACGTCACCTCCAACCCATCAACCCCCAACTTCTCACCCTCAACCCATCACCCCCAACATGTCATCCCCAACCCATCACCCCCAACCCATCACCCGAACCTGTCACCCTCATCCCATCAACCCCAACCTCTCACCCTCAACCCATCACCCCCAACCCATCACCCCCCCAACCTCCCACCCCCAACCCATCACCCCAACCCATCACCCCCAACCCATCAACCCCCAACTTCTCATCCCCAACCCATCACTCCAAACCCATCACCCCAACCCATCACCCCCAACCCATTAACCCCCAACTTCTCATCCCCAACCCATCACCCCGAACCCATCACCCCCAACCTCTCACCCCCAACCCATCACCCCCAACCCATCACCCCCAACCTCTCACCCCCAACCCATCACCCCAACCCATCAACACCCAACTTCTCATCCTCAACCCATCACCCCAACATGTCATCCCCAACCCATCACCCCCAACCCATCACCCGAACCTGTCACCCTCAACCCATCAACCCCCCAACCTCTCACCCCCAACCCATCACCCCAACCCATCACCCCCAACCCATCACCCCCAACCTCTCACCCCCAACCCATCACCCCCAACCCGACACCCTCAACCCACATCCCCAACCCGCACTCGCAACCCATCACCAACTTCCAACCCTAACCCATCACCTCCAACCCGTCACCCCCAACCTGTCACCCTCAACCCATCACCCCCCAATCCATCACCCCCCAACCCATCAACCCCAACCTGACACCCTCAACCCGCATCCCCAACCCACACTCCCAACCCATCACCAACTTCCAACCCTAACCCATCACCCCCAACCCGTCACCCTCAACCCATCACCCCCCAACCCATCACCCCCAACCCGTCACCCCCAACCCATCACCCTCAACCCATCACCCCCCAACCCATCACCCCCCCCAACCCATCACCCCCAACCCGACACCCTCAACCCGCATCCCCAACCCGCACTCCCAACCCATCACCAACTTCCAACCCTAACCCATCACCCCCAACCCGTCACCCTCAACCCATCACCCCCAACCTGACACCCTCAACCCATCAACCCCAAACCTCTCACTCCCAACCCATCACCCCCAGCCCGTCACCTCCAACCTGACACCCTCAACCCATCAACCCCAACCTGTCACCCCCAACCTGACACCCTCAACCCATCAACCCCAAACCTCTCACTCCCAACCCATCACCCTGAACCCGTCACCCCCAACCCATCACCCCCAGCCCGTCACCCCCAACCCATCAACCTCCCACCCCCAACCCATCACCCCAACCCATCAACCCCCCAACCTCCCACCCCCAACCCATCACCTCAACCCATCATCCCCAACCCATCACCCCCAACCCATCACCCCCAACCCATCATCCCCAACCCATCACCCCCAACCTGTCACCCCCAACCCATCATCCCCAACCCATCACCCCCAACCTGTCACCCCCAACCCATCACCCCCAACCCACACCCTCAACCCGCACCCCCAACTCGCACCCCCAACCCGTCACCAACTTCTCACCCCAACCCATCACCCCCAACCCATCACCCCCAACCTGTCATCTCAACCCATCAACCCCCAACTTCTCACCCCCAACCCGTCACCCCCAACCCGCACCCCCAACCCATCACCCCCAACTTCTCACCCCCAACCCATCACCCCCAACTTCTCACCCCCAACCCGTCACTCCCAACCCATCACCCCCCAACCTTTCACCCCCAACCCGTCACCCCCCCAGCCCATCATCCCCCAACCCATCACCCCCAACCCGTCACCCCCAACCCATCACCCCCAACCCATCTCCCCCCAACCTCTCACCCCAAACCCGTCACCCCCAACCCATCAACCCACAACCTGTCACCCCCCCCAACCTGTCACCCCCAACCCATCAACCCCCAACCCATCATCCCCCAACCCATCACCCCCAGCCCATCACCCCCAATCTCTAAACCCCAACCTCTCAACCCCAACCCATCACCCCCAACCCGTCACCCCCAGCCAGTCACCCCCCCAACCCATCACCCCCCCAACCCATCACCCCCAACCCATCACCCCCAACCCATCACCCCCAACCCATCACCCCCAACCCGTCACCCCCAGCCAGTCACCCCCCAACCCATCACCCCCCCCAACCCATCACCCCCAACCCATCACCCCCAACCCGTCACTCACACCCAATCCCCATAGCCACACACCCGATCCCCATAGACACACTCCTCATCCTCACAGCCACCTACCTGATCTCCTAGTCACACACCTCATCCCAATAGACACACACCCAATCCCCATAGCCACACATCAGATCCCCATAGCCACACACCAGATCCTCATAGCTACATACCTGATCTCCTAGTCACACACCCGATCCTAATAGACACACACCCAATCCCCATAGCTACACATCAGATCCCCATAGTCACACACCAGATCCCCATAGCCACACACCCAATCCCCATAGCCACACACCAGATCCCAATAGACACACACCTGATCCCCATAGATGGAGCTGAGAATAAGGAGAGGGGAATGAAAAATAAATAGTGATATTCAAAAGGAAAGGATGTTGAGGGGAAGGGGCCAAGAATTAATCCACACTTTTTATCCAATTTAATGTTCCATTTATTAAATATTTTGGAATGGAACAGGAAAAGAGAGAGCTCAGACTCCGCCCAAATGAACCAGACTGAAATATGAAGTTGGAATGTACATCTGGTGGAATGGTTACTGTGGCCAAGTTAGATCCGATTATTAGAACTCTAAAAACAGCACAGTGACCATTCAAATGATAGATGGTGATTTCACTGAAGCAGCTTTAAAATTATTATTTTTACTTATTTATTTTCCTCTAAAAACACAGAACCACACAAGTGATGACCGAAGGAATCATTGACTTAGAGCAACCAGAGGAGAGAATTGGGAGAAAGGGTTCAGAGCAAAACTACACTGGATCGAATTGAAAAGTAGGGAAGTTATACAAAACCTGTATCAAACTTTGGTTAGACCACACTTCGAGCGCTATGTGCAGTTCTGATCACCATATTATAACAAGGCACTGGAGAGGGTGCAGAGAAGATTTATGAGCATGATATCAGAAACGTGTGGGTTTACAGACCAGGAAAGGACTGATGGACTGGGGCTCTTCTCTCTTGAAAAAGGCTGAAGGGGTGACCTAATAGAGGTCTTTAAAATAATGGAAGGGTTTAATAGAGTGGATACAGAGAGAGTGTTTTCAGTTGTGGGGAAGAGCATAACTAGAGGCCACCAATATAAGATAGTCACCAGGAAATCCAACAGGGAATTCAGAAGAGGCTTCTTTACCCAGAGAGGGGTGAGAATGTGGAACTCGCTAGATTTAGATGAGTCAAGATGGGGGGAGGCTTGATTGGAGCATAAACACTGGCATGGACTGGCTGGGCTGAATGGCCTGTTTCAGTGGTGGATAGCCGATGTAATCCTATGAATTCATTCTCCAACCTGAGATTGATGTGTGCAATTGTCGGGGGTGGGTGGGAAAATAGAAGCAAGACTTGCATTTATATAGCACTTTTCACAATCTCTGCACGTCCCAAAGCTTTACAGGCAATGAAATGCTTTTGAAGTGCAGTCACTGTTGAAATATAAGAAACTCATTTACACACAGCAAGATCCCACAAACAGCAATGGGATAATGACCCTGTTATCTGTTTGTGTGATGTTGGGATAAATATTGGTCAGGACATTGAGGACAACTCCCCTGCTCTTCTTACAAATAGTGCCATGGGATTATTATGTCCAGCTGGGAGGCTAGACCCTTTTAATGTCTTATCCAAAAAGAGGCACCATCGGCAGTGCAGCACTCTCGGTACTGCACGAGAGTGTCAGCCTGCATTTCTGTGCTCAAGTCTCTGGAGTGGGTCTTGAGCCAACAGTTTTCTGACCCAGAAATAAAAGTGTTACCCAGCGAGGCACAGCCGATGCACAGGGCACAATAGAGGTCTGTTGGGCTTGGAGTCTCTCACATGTACATGTTGAGTCTGTATTTCAAGAAAGAATGGCCACATAACCGGTGGTTAAAACAATGTAGCTTCCTGGAGTAAGTTAGTTAGTTACCCTTTGTTCAAGGTTGACTGGTTGCCCCAGAGGGTAGATCTACGGATTGGATTCAAGGGTGAGACTGAGACTCAAAGCCCCTCATGGCCATGACTGATAGTTATGGAGGAGAAGGAGCTAATCATTTGTAACTTTTATCTCTCTAACACGGGCTGGAGTTACGAGCAGGTAACTTAGGGTAGATTGGGTTTTAAAGACATATTCTGTTTTCAAAGCAGTTCCACTGCATATTGGATCAGCCCCATTCAATAACATGCTCCTCTATATGTACATAGTCTGGGTAATTAGGAAGGGACTGGGGTGATTGATGCATTCAGAGCTGCTGACACAGCCTGCATGAACACTAGAGAAGACACAGGCTGGACATTAGATCGTTGTTCAGGGTAAATTCCCCAAGACAGCACTGTATTCATGTGGGAGGTCAGGATGCTAAAATCGTGAATGGAATTTGTAAAGCTCCAGTATTGAAACCACCAGACTGGAGATTCAGCAACATCCTGCCTCGAGGAGAGCCTCCTTAAACTGTCCATCTTGTCTAACATATCTTGAAACTCATGTTCATTCTGTTAACTGCAATCACCTTTACCTAGATGCTGCGTAAAATCTCAAAAGAGCAAGATAACAGTGGGGGAACTGAAAAAGGCTTAGGGGATGAGATACATCATTGATATTATAGTAATTATAGTTCTGATAAACGTAGGATTGTAGCTTTAAGAATAATGCTGTGTTGTAAGATCACATGATCTGTGTACACCAATGAGTTTGCAGCGTGGGGAACCTCTGGAGAGAGTTTTTCTTTAATTATGGAGTTCGATGCACACCTGTAGCTGCTGCTGCTGTCTCGTAAATAAAGTTCAATGTTTCCACTAAGATAAGTTGCCTGGAAAATCAACTCTATAACAGATCCAAACACAAAACACCTTGCATGCTGCAAATCTGAAATATGAACAGAAAATGCTGGAAAAACTCAGCAGGTCAGCAGCATCTATGGAGAGAGGCAAGAGGTAATGTTTCAGATTGAGTGAGCTTTTATCAGAACTGATGGAAATGTAAGTTTTTAAGCCAATAGAAAGGTTGGACTGGGTGGGGATTGGTGGCAGGAAGAACAAAAAGGAAGCTCTGAGATATGATGGAGGGCAGAATGGATTGAATAACAACAATATTTCATGAGGCAACAGCCAAAGAGAGTGGTAATGGGTTTAGTAAACAAACAAAGGTTGTGACCAAATGAGGCGTGGATTGCTACATGGAGACATGCAACATGAAGAGATAAAGAAAGCAACAAGACAAGACAAGACCAGCCCAACAAAACAGTGAGAGAAAAGAAAAAACACAGAGCAAGATGACGGCAGAGGCTACAATCTGAAGTTGTTGAACTCCACGTTGAGCCCAGGAGGTTATAAAGTGCCGAGTCAAAAGATATGGTTCTGTTCCTTGAGCTTGCGTTGTCTGTTCCTCACCACTAATACGGATAATAAAATGAGAGAAGCCTAATTTGATTTTCTACTTCAAATACGGAATCAAACAGGACAGATTCCATTCTGCCCTCTCAATGGAGAATGTAAACCAGACCACCAGGCTCTGGGAGATATCAGTGCCACCTCTAAAATTCAGCAGCTCTGGGAAATACTCTGAAATGTCAAAATCCGATCAGCCGTGATCTTATTGAATGGCGGAGCAGGCTCAAGGGGCCGAATGGCTTAATGCCCTCCCTAAACCTCTATGCCTCTGTATCTCTCTCTCCTCCATTAAAACCTATTGAGGTTTGTGGTCACCTGTCCAAATATCTCCTTGTGTGGATTGCTGGCAGATTTTGTTAGATAGCCGCTTGTGGGGAGTGTCCTGGGACTTGTTAGCATGTCAAAGGTGCTATATAAACACAAGTTGTTCTTATCATTAAAAACATCAAACTCCTGTTGTTCCTCAGGTCAGGATCAACTTTCAGTTATGAAGAGCTATGGAGTTAGTACGTTGTTAAAAATCCAATTATACCTCATTCGACAAGATGGAACATTTTGAAGCGTTTTTACACAAGTGTCTCAGACTGAAAGTTTCCATCAGTTCAATTGATTTCTAATTGCTTTCAATCTGAGGAATGTTTCAACAGTGTACCCTGGGGAGAGGTTTCGAATCACTGACAGCAGCATCTGTAACTCCAGATTATTCTGCGCATGTGCAGACTCCAGAAATGACTGTTGGTTCCAGTGGAGTAATGACAGTGAACTCGAATAGTTTCAACATCAATCCCACTGCAAATCCGGGTGAGTGTGACCCTGAGAGAATTCTGGGACCTGCTTCATCCTCGAATGAGCGTGCCTTAGTTTCCTATTGGCTGAAATTGGTGATGTATTGGGATGCTGATCTGTTCTGATTCTCCCCAGCCACCATGTATGAGATTCCTCACCCCTTGATGCCCCTAATATCCAAAAACTTAGCAATCTCTTTCTTGAATATACTCAGTGACCCGACCTCCACAGCCTCTGTGGTAGAGAATTCCACAGGTTGACCACCCTCTGAGTGAAGAAATCTTTCCTCATCTCTGTCCTAAATGGTCTGCCCCATATCCTGAGACTGTGGCCCCTGGTGCTAGAGCCCCCCATTCAGGAGAAACGTCCTCCTTGCATCCAGTCTGTCTAGCCCCATTAGAACTTTAAACGTTTCAATCAGATCCCCTCTCATTCTTCTAAACTATGTGAATACTGGCCCAGTGGAACCAATCTCTCATCATGTGATAGTCCTGCCATCCCTGGTATCAGCCTAGTGAAGCACTGTCGGAGGATCAGTACTGAGGGAGTGCTGCACTGTCAGAGGGTTAGTACTGAGGGAGTGCTGCACTGTCGGAGGGTCAGTACTGAAGGAGTGCTGCACTGTCAGAGTGGCAGTACTGATGGGGTGCTGCACTGTCAGAGGGGCAGTACTGACGGAGTACTGCACTGTCAGAGGGACAGTACTGAGGGAGTGCTGCACTGTCAGAGTGGCAGTACTGACGGGGTGCTGCACTGTCAGAGGGGCAGTACTGACGGAGTACTGCACTGTCAGAGGGACAGTACTGAGGGAGTGCTGCACTGTCGGAGGGTCAGTACTGAAGGAGTGCTGCACTGTCAGAGTGGCAGTACTGATGGGGTGCTGCACTGTCAGAGGGGCAGTACTGACGGAGTACTGCACTGTCAGAGGGACAGTACTGAGGGAGTGCTGCACTGTAGGCGGATCAGTACTGAGGGAGTGCTGCCCTGTAGGAGGGTCAGTACTGAGAGAGTGCTGCACTGTCAGAGGGTCAGTACTGAGAGAGTGCTGCACTGTCAGAGGGTCAGTACTGAGAGAGTGCTGCACTGTCAGAGGGTCAGTACTGAGGGAGTGCTGAACTGTCAGAGGGTCAGCACTGAGGGAGTGCTACACTGTCAGAGGGTCAGTACTGTGGGAGTGCTGCACTGTCAGAGGGTCAGCACTGAGGGAGTGCTGCACTGTCAGAGGGTTAGTACCGAGGGAGTGCTGCACTGTCGGAGGGTCAGTACTGAAGGAGTGCTGCACTGTCAGAGGGGCAGTACTGACAGAGTGCTGCACTGTCAGAGGGGCAGTACTGACAGAGTACTGCACTGTCAGAAGGTCAGTACTGAGGGAGTGCTGCACTGTAGGAGGATCAGTACTGAGGGAGTGCTGCCCTGTCAGAGGGTCAGTACTGAGAGAGTGCTGCACTGTAGGAGGGTCAGCACTGAGGGAGTGCTGCACTGTCAGAGGGTCAGTACTGAGAGAGTGCTGCACTGTAGGAGGGTCAGCACTGAGGGAGTGCTGCACTGTCAGAGGGTCAGTACTGAGGGAGTGCTGCACTGTCAGAGGGTCAGTACTGCGAGAGTGCTGCACTGTCAGAGGGTCAGTACTGAGGGAGTTCTGCACTATCGGAGGGCCAGTACTGAGAGAGTGCTGCACTGTCAGAGGGTCAGTACTGAGGGACTGCTGCACTGTCGGAGGGTCAGTACTGAGGGAGTGGCGCAATGTCGGAGGGTCAGTACTGAGGGAGTGCTGCACTGTAGGAGGGTCAGCACTGAGGGAGTGCTGCACTGTCAGAGGGTCAGCACTGAGGGAGTGCTACACTGTCAGAGGGTCAGTACTGTGGGAGTGCTGCACTGTCAGAGGGTCAGCACTGAGGGAGTGCTGCATTGTCAGAGGGTCAGTACTGACGGAGTGCTGCACTGTCAGAGGGTCAGTACTGAGGGAGTGCTGCACTGTAGGAGGGTCAGTACTGAGGGAGTGCTGCCCTGTAGGAGGGTCAGTACTGAGAGAGTGCTGCACTGTCAGAGGGTCAGTACTGAGGGAGAGCTGCACTGTAGGAGGGCCAGTACTGAGGGAGTGCTGCACTGTAGGAGGGTCAGCACTGAGGGAGTGCTGCACTGTCAGAGGGTCAGTACTGAGGGAGCGCTGCACTGTCAGAGGGTCAGTACTGAGGAAGCGCTGCACTGTCAGAAGGTCATTACTGAGGGAGTGCTGCACTGTAGGAGGGTCAGTACTGAAGGAGTGCTGCACTGTTGGAGGGTCAGTACTGAGGGAGTGCTGCACTGTCGGAGGGTCAGTACTGAGGGAGTGGCGCAATGTCGGAGGGTCAGTACTGAGGGAGTGCTGCACTGTAGGAGGGCCAGTACTGAGGGAGTGCTGCACTGTAGGAGGGTCAGCACTGAGGGAGTGCTGCACTGTCAGAGGGTCAGTACTGAGGGAGTGCTGCACTGTCAGAGGGTCAGTACTGAGGAAGCGCTGCACTGTCAGAAGGTCATTACTGAGGGGAGTGCTGCACTGTAGGAGGGTCAGTACTGAAGGAGTGCTGCACTGTTGGAGGGTCAGTACTGAGGGAGTGCTGCACTGTCGGAGGGTCAGTACTGAGGGAGTGGCGCAATGTCGGAGGGTCAGTACTGAGGGAGTGCTGCACTGTTGGAGGGTCAGTACTGAGGGAGCGCTGCACTGTAGGAGGGTCAGTACTGAGGGAGCGCTGCACTGTCAGAGGGGTCAGCACTGAGGGAGTGCTGCACTGTCAGAGGGTCAGTACTGAGAGAGTGCTGCACTGTCAGAGGGTCAGTACTGAGGGAGTTCTGCACTGTCGGAGGGCCAGTACTGAGAGAATGCTGCACTGTCAGAGGGTCAGTACTGAGGGAGTGCTGCACTGTAGGAGGGCCAGTACTGAGGGAGTGCTGCACTGTTGGAGGGTCAGTACTGAGGGAGTGCTGCACTGTCAGTGGGGTCAGTACTGACGGAGCGCTGCACTGTCAGAAGGTCAGTACTGAGGGAGTGCTGCACTGTAGGAGGGTCAGTACTGAGGGAGTGCTGCACTGTTGGAGGGTCAGTACTGAGGGAGTGCTGCACTGTCGGAGGGTCAGTACTGAGGGACTGCTGCACTGTCGGAGGGTCAGTACTGAGGGAGTGGCGCAATGTCGGAGGGTCAGTACTGAGGGAGTGCTGCACTGTTGGAGGGTCAGTACTGAGGGAGCGCTGCACTGTAGGAGGGTCAGTACTGAGGGAGGGCTGCACTGTCAGAGGGTCAGCACTGAGGGAGTGCTGCACTGTCAGAGGGTCAGTACTGAGGGAGTGCTGCACTGTCAGAGGGTCAGTACTGAGGGAGCGCTGCACTGTCAGAGGGTCAGCACTGAGGGAGTGCTGCACGGTCGGAGGGTCAGTACTGAGGGAGTGCAGCACTGTGAGAGGATCAGTACTGAGGGAGTGCCGCACTGTCAGAGGGTTAGTACTGAGGGAGTGCTGCACTGTCAGAGGGTCAGTACTGAGGGAGCGCTGCACAGTAGGAGAATCAGTACTGAGGGAGTGCTGCACGGTCGGAGGGTCAGTACTGAGGGAGTGCAGCACTGTGAGAGGATCAGTACTGAGGGAGTGCAGCACTGACAGAGGATGGTCTCTTTTGGAGAAAATGTTATATTGAGCTGCCAGCTGAGCCTGAGGTGTAAAATGTGCCTCAGTCATTATCTAAAATAGCTCCAGTTATCTGGTGATTGGTACATTGCTGCTTGTGGGAGTTTGCGCTGTGAACGCAGCTGTGGTTATTCAACAGGGGCAGTTCTGGTTATAAAAACTTTGAAATGTCTTCATATCACAAAAGTTGCAACATAAGCGAGTAAGATGGTCTTTTTTTCCCAATGCAGAGTACAAAGCAGAAATAACTGAGGGACCTGGGCGGGGGAGAGAGTGAGGAGGGGGAGAGAGTGAGGAGGGGGGAGTGAGGAGGGGAAGAGAGTGAGGAGGGGGAGTGAGGAGGGGGGAGAGTGAGGAGGGGGGAGAGAGATGAGGAGGGGGAGAGAGATGAGGAGGGGGAGAGAGTGAGGAGAGGGAGAGAGTGAGAAGGAGGGAGGGAGTGAGGGGGAGAGAGTGAGGAGGGAGAGAGAGTGAGGAGGGGGAGCGAGTGAGGAGGGGGAGAGTGAGGAGGGGAAGGGAGTGAGGAGGGGGAGAGAGTGAGGAGGGGGAGAAAGTGAGGAGGGGGGAGAGAGTGAGGAGGGGGAGAGAGTGAGGAGGGGGAGAGTGAGGAGGGGGGAGAGAGTGAGGAGGGGGGGAGTGAGGAGGGGGGGAGAGTGAAGAGGGGGGAGAGAGAGATGAGGAGGGGGAGAGAGTGAGGAGAGGGGAGAGAGTGAGGAGGGGAGGGAGTGAGGAGAGGGAGAGAGTGAGGAGGGAGAGAGTGAGGAGGGGGAGGGAGTGAGGAGAGGGAGAGAGTGAGGAGGAGGGAGGGAGTGAGGGGGAGAGAGTGAGGAGGGAGAGAGAGTGAGGAGGGGGAGAGAGTGAGGAGGGGGGAGAGAGTGAGGAGGGGGAGAGTGAGGAGGGGGAGAGAGTGAGGAGGGGGAGAGAGTGAGGAGGGGGAGGGAGTGAGGAGGGGGGAGGGAGTGAGGAGGGGGGAGGGTGTGAGGAGGGGGAGAGAGTGAGGGGGAGGTGAGAGTGAGGAGGGGAGAGTGAGGAGGGGAGAGAGTGAGGAGGGGGAGAGTGAGGAGGGGAGAGAATGAGGAGGAGGGAGAGAGTGAGGAGGGGGGAGAGAGTGAGGAGGGGGAGAGAGTGAGGAGGGGGAGAGAGTGAGGAGGGGGAGAGAGTGAGGGGGAGGTGAGAGTGAGGAGGGGAGAGTGAGGAGGGGAGAGAGTGAGGAGGGGGAGAGAGTGAGGAGAGGAGAGAATGAGGAGGAGGGAGGGAGTGAAGAGGGGAGAGAGTGAGGAGGGGAGAGGGAGTGAAGAGGGGGAGAGAGTGAGGAGGAGGGAGTGAGGAGGGGGAGGGGAGTGAGGAGGGGGAGGGACTGAGGAGGGGGAGGGAGTGAGGAGGGGGAGGGATTGAGGAGGGGGAGAGAGTGAGGATGGGGTGGGAGTGAGGGAGGGGGAGAGAGTGAGGAGGGGGGGAGAGAGTGAGGAGGGGGAGAGAGTGTGGAGGGGGAGGGAGTGAGGGGGGGAAAGAGTGAGGAGGTGGAGAGAGTGAGGAGGTGGAGGTGAGAGTGAGGGGGAGAGAGTGAGGAGGGGGAGAGAGTGAGGAGGGGGAGGTGAGTGGAGGGGGGGGAGGGAGTGAGGAGGGGGCAGAGATTGAGGAGGGGGGAGAGTGAGGAGGGGGAGTGAGATTGAGGAGGGGTGAGATTGAGGAGGAGGAGTGAGATTGAGGGAGGGGGAGTGTGAGGAGGGAGGGGGAGAGTGAGGAGGGAGGTGAGAGTGAGGAGGGGTGAGAGTGAGGAGGGAGGTGAGAGTGAAGAGGGGTGAGAGTGAGGAGGGGTGAGATTGAGGAGGTGAGAGTGAGGAGGGGTGAGATTGAGGAGGGGGAGTGAGATTGAGGAGGGGGAGTGGGATTGAGGAGGGAGGTGAGAGTGAGGAGGGGTGAGATTGAGGAGGGGGTGAGAGTGAGGAGGGGGCTGAGATTGAGGAGGGGGTGAGAGTGAGGAGCGGGAGTGAGATTGAGGAGGGAGGTGAGAGTGAGGGTGGGAGTGAGATTGAGGTGATGATTTTGACTGTAGTTCCTGGGCAGTAAGTGTGAATCTCTCCATCGAGATGTTTTGTTCTCCTTCTGTGAAACTGGGGTTTTTGGGTTTTTTGGTTACTTATTCTCATCCTGTGTAGCAGTTGAACCAGAGCCTCTGACAGTGCTGCACTCCATCAGGACTGCTCTGCAATGTCAGCTCAGGCTCTCAGACTGATTCTGTCATCTGCTCCTGGTCAGCTGGGTCAGAAGATCCCATGGTCTGTTCTCAAGGACGGCTAACGTTCTGGCTGAAGGTTAACCCAGCAGGAAACAGATTAATCAGTCAGCTACCTCGCTGCTGTTGGTGGGATCTTGCTGTGCACAAACTCTGCACACTGATAGCGACGGGGCTTTGGAAGAAACGCGGTGACTGGTGAAGACCTGCCTGAGAATGTGAAAGGCGCACAGTGATTCCCTCCTACCTGGGGGCAATGCCAATGCCGGACTGGGGCAGGTTGTTGGTGAAGTGAGGTGAAGATGGGAGGTCTGCAGAGACAGTGTCTCCAAACGTGATCCCTGAATTGTGGGCCTGGGAGCATCAACCATGGCTGAGCGACACGGCAATGAGGTTTAGAATCTAGGGCCAGTACAACAGAATCTTCGTTGTGAATGATGCAAGAGTGATGCGCCAAGCTTCTGGCTTGGCCTGAATGTTCCGATTGTGAAGAAAAATAATTCGAGACAGCTGGAAAAGCTGAGTCTGGTAGAGGGAGATTGGAAGATATCGGTGGTTTTGTTTGATTACCGGTTAGAAAGAACGTATTGCCAGAATTTGGACTTTGCTGGTGTCCCAGGTACATGTCCCCACCAGTCTCTCTCTCTCACAATGTTACTGGGTCATTGCAGGCCCCATTGTGATAACACCAGGTTACCAGGGCTCCCCCCCCCCCCCACCACCTCCCTTATCTTCTTGTTGTGAGACCTGCCCACCTGAAAGTGGAAGTTGTTAATCACACAGAATTATCTGTGCTTTAACTCGCCTTCATCCTGATCTCGGCCAATGCCAGAATACAGTGAAGGATGGCTCTGGGAGGCTACACATGATCTATTATGTCACTTTGACCAGGTCCACAAAGTCTTTATGGAACAGCTGCCACATGGGATTAGAAATGTTTTTTTTTCCCCCTGTATACTAACTAGGATAAATCAGGAAACATCAGAGACAGAGAGCATGTTAAAAGGCCCATAATGAACTTCAGAGTTCAGAGATACTCTAATCTAATGAGGATAGATCCTTTGCATTACATACCCAATTAATTATTCATGGCAGCTACATCAATAGGCTTTCATTTTGTTTTAGGGCCAGTAAGTAACTTAGAAAATTACATTAATGTGCAAGTGTTGTCAGAAGTCTTTAGTTTGTTAAGACATCCTGGAAGAAGTGTGTCCAGAAATAGTACAATTCAGGCAAAGGATAAACCCATCGTTTCTACAGAAACACTTTCTTAACTTTTCACCTACCTAATAGGAACTGGTTACATATGCTGTCTTTAGCGGGGAAGAACTTGCATTTCTATAGCACCTGTCACTTCCAGAGGCTGCCCCAAAGTGCTTTCCAGCCAGTGACGTATTTTTTGGAATTTACTGACTGTTTAGGGAAATACGGCAGCCGGTGAGGAAGAGGAAGGGGAAGGGGAAGGGGAAGGGGAAGGGGCAGGGGAAGGGGAAGGGGTAGGGGTAGGGGAAGGGGAAGGGGAAGGGGTAGGGGAAGGGGAAGGGGTAGGGGCAGGGGCAGGGGAAGGGGAAGGGGAAGGGGAAGGGGCAGGGGCAGGGGAAGGGGAAGGGGTAGGGGCAGGGGAAGGGGAAGGGGAAGGGGTAGGGGCAGGGGAAGGGGTAGGGGCAGGGGCAGGGGAAGGGGAAGGGGTAGGGGCAGGGGCAGGGGAAGGGGAAGGGGTAGGGGCAGGGGAAGGGGAAGGGGAAGGGGTAGGGGCAGGGGAAGGGGAAGGGGGAAGGGGAAGGGGAAGGGGAAGGGGTAGGGGAAGGGGAAGGGGTAGGGGCAGGGGAAGGGGCAGGGGAAGGGGAAGGGGTAGGGGCAGGGGAAGGGGTAGGGGCAGGGGCAGGGGAAGGGGAAGGGGTAGGGGCAGGGGCAGGGGAAGGGGCAGGGGCAGGGGAAGGGGAAGGGGAAGGGGAAGGGGGTAGGGGCAGGGGAAGGGGAAGGGGTAGGAGAAGGGGAAGGGGTAGGGGCAGGGGGCAGGGGAAGGGGAAGGGGTAGGGGCAGGGGCAGGGGAAGGGGAAGGGGAAGGGGAAGAGGAAGGGGCAGGGGAAGGGGAAGGGGAAGGGGAAGGGGAAGAGGAAGGGGCAGGGGAAGGGGAAGGGGCAGGGGCAGGGGAAGGGGCAGGGGCAGGGGAAGGGGGAAGGGGAAGAGGAAGGGGCAGGGGAAGGGGAAGGGGAAGGGGAAGGGGAAGGGGCAGGGGCAGGGGAAGGGGAAGGGGTAGGGGAAGGGGAAGGGGAAGGGGAAGAGGAAGGGGCAGGGGAAGGGGAAGGGGAAGGGGCAGGGGAAGGGGAAGGGGAAGGGGAAGGGGAAGGGGTAGGGGAAGGGGAAGGGGAAGGGGCAGGGGAAGAGGAAGGGGCAGGGGAAGAGGAAGGGGCAGGGGAAGAGGAAGGGGAAGGGGTAGGGGAATGGGAAGGAGGAAGGGGTAGGGGAAGGGGAAGGGGAAGGGGAAGGGGAAGGGGTAGGGGCAGGGGAAGGGGAAGGGGAAGGGGTAGGGGAAGGGGTAGGGGCAGGGGCAGGGGAAGGGGAAGGGGAAGGGGCAGGGGCAGGGGAAGGGGAAGGGGTAGGGGCAGGGGAAGGGGAAGGGGAAGGGGTAGGGGAAGGGGTAGGGGCAGGGGCAGGGGAAGGGGAAGGGGTAGGGGCAGGGGCAGGGGAAGGGGAAGGGGTAGGGGCAGGGGAAGGGGAAGGGGAAGGTGTAGGGGCAGGGGAAGGGGAAGGGGAAGGGGTAGGGGAAGGGGAAGGGGAAGGGGAAGGGGGTAGGGGAAGGGGAAGGGGTAGGGGAAGGGGAAGGGGTAGGGGCAGGGGAAGGGGGTAGGGGCAGGGGCAGGGGAAGGGGAAGGGGTAGGGGCAGGGGCAGGGGAAGGGGCAGGGGCAGGGGAAGGGGCAGGGGCAGGGGAAGGGGCAGGGGCAGGGGAAGGGGAAGGGGAAGAGGAAGGGGCAGGGGAAGGGGAAGGGGAAGGGGAAGAGGAAGGGGCAGGGGAA
Organism: Isurus oxyrinchus; assembly: GCA_026770705.1. Classification (NCBI taxonomy): domain Eukaryota; kingdom Metazoa; phylum Chordata; class Chondrichthyes; order Lamniformes; family Lamnidae; genus Isurus; species Isurus oxyrinchus. Next base: position 193,230,545 of record JANJGN010000005.1, read on the forward strand.
GGGGCAGGGGCAGGGGAAGGGGCAGGGGCAGGGGAAGGGGAAGGGGAAGAGGAAGGGGGCAGGGGAAGGGGAAGGGGAAGGGGAAGGGGAAGAGGAAGGGGCAGGGGAAGGGGAAGGGGAAGGGGAAGGGGTAGGGGCAGGGGCAGGGGAAGGGGAAGGGGAAGGGGTAGGGGAAGGGGAAGGAGGAAGGGGAAGGGGCAGGGGAAGAGGAAGGGGCAGGGGAAGAGGAAGGGGCAGGGGAAGGGGAAGGGGAAGGGGAAGGGGAAGGGGAAGGGGAAGAGGAAGGGGAAGGGGAAGGAAGCCAATCCCGGGTAGCGATTTCCACTCCCCCCCCGCACAACAACATACTCCCCACTGCCGGAGGATGGGAGGACTTTAACTGGACAGCTACAGAAACAGGCCATTGGGCCCAACCACACCGTGCTGGTGATTCTGCTCCGCACGATCTTCCTCCTGCCCCAGCCTTCATCTCACTCCATCAGCGTATCCTTCTATTCTTCCTCCCTCGTGTTTATCCAGCTACCCCTTGAGTGTATCTTAAACTATTCACCTTCGCCACTCCCTGGGGGAGCACCTCCCACATTCTCCCCACTGTCTGGGTAAAGCAGTTTCTCCTGAATACCCGACTGAATATAAAAATACATTTTGAGTAACAACTCTCAGGGAGCCATCTACTCAAATCTCAAGTTCTATTCTTCACTGAGTGTGTGAACCACTATCTGGAAATATTTAGCTGAAGGACAGTCATTCAAGCAGGAACGCTTCAACTTCACTTCAAGCTTTAAAAAAAATCCTTTCAATCCTCTTCTTCAAATCTGTAAGAGATTGCCAGGAATCTGGACAAAGTTTGCTGAAAGCTGTACTCCACAGATTAAATCAGAGCGGTTGGCAAGTGCAGGGATTGGGTTGTGTAAGTTATGGAGCAGGAGAAAGGGGTAAGGGAGAGAGCAGAAGATAAATGGAAATGCTGCTCTCAGAAGGGAGGGTCACAGTGTCCGATGTTCCCCCGTGATTTCCGGCTCGGTCACTGCATATCCTCTTAATGAGGAAGCAAAATCCAAGCAGGCGATTCCAGCTTTTACCACATCGCAGGTTACGAGTGACCACAAGCAATTGATTTTGATTGTTAACTCTCATTAATGATGCACAAACACAAATCTACAGCCCAACTTGCAACTCCAATTATTCTGCACACCCTCAATCATTCTCATACACCTTATGGAGCTTGCAACCAACCCCGTACCCTTCTTACCTTCTTCATACGTTCCTTGTGCTTGTTGTGCACACTCTCTGTACGCCCACTATATACTCGTAAACTCTCTGCATATTCCACATATACATATAAACTCACTGTACACCTGGAATACACACGTAAACTTTCTGTACGCCCAGTATATGCTCATAAACTCTCTGTATGCCTGGCCTACACTCATAAACACTCTGTACACCCGGTATGTATTTATAAACTCTCCATACACCTGGTACACTCTCACATGCGCTCTGCAACCCCCTGCACCCCCCAACACAATCCCACATACACTTCCACACTCTCTGTACCCCTGGTACACACTCATAAATTCCCTATACACCCAGTAAACACTCACACACTCTCTGTACACCCGGTATATACTCACACGCTCCCTGTACACCTGGTATACACTCACATGCTCTCTGTACACCTGGTATACACTCACATGCTCTCTGTACACCTGGTATGTACACACACACACCCCCCGTATACCCAGTATACACTCACACGTTCTCTGTACACCCGATATATACTCACACATGCTCTGTGCACCCAGTACACACTCACATGGTCTCTGTACACCCGGTATACACTCACATGCTTTCTGCCCAGTATACACTCGTAAACTCTGTACACCAGGTATACATTCATAAACTCTCTGTACACCCGGTATTTGCTTGCAAACTGTCTGTATACTCTGTATATACATGTAAAATCACTGTACGCCTGGTATACACGCGTAAGCTCTCTGTACACCTGGTATACTCTGGTAAACTCTCTGTATAATCCGTATACACTCGTAAACTCTCTGTATACTCCGTATACATTCGTAAACTTTCTGTACGCCTGGTATACACGTGTAAACTCTCTGTATATTCTGTATACACTCTTAAACTCTCGGTATACTTTGTATACAGTTGTAAACTCTCTGTACACCCAGTATGTACTCGTAAACCCTCTGTATACCCGCTATACACTCATAAGCTCTCTGTACACCCAGTATATATTTATAAACTCTCTGTACACTTGGTACACACTCACACATGCTCTGCAACCCTCCCGTCCCCCCAGCCCTGCATACAATTCCACACTCTCTGTATCCCTGGTATACACTCATAAACTCCCTATACACCCAGTAAGCACTCGCATACTCTCTGTACACCCGGTATACACTCACACGCTCTCTGTACACCTGGTATACACTCACATGCTCTCTGTACACCTGGTATACACTCACATGCTCTCTGTACACCCGGTATACACTCCCAAATGCTCTGTACACCCGGTATACATTCCCACGTGCTTTGTACACCTGGTATACACTCACACGCTCTCTGTACACCTGATACACACTCACACATTCTCTATACACCCAGTATACACTCACACATTCTCTATACACCCAGTATACACTCACACACTCTCTATACACCCAGTATACACTCACACACTCTCTATACACCCAGTATACACTCACACAGTCTCTGTTAGCCTGATACACACTCACACGCTCTTTGTATATCCTTTGTGAAAGAGTCTCAGTTATGTTGGACATTATCCCCCCATTCATTCAGGAAATGAGTCCATTTGTCGAGTTTCAGTTCATTTCCCACCTGTATTCACACGATTTGTACTCGCAGCTTTGTTTCTATATTCCTCCTGTTACAGACTCGGAACTTCAGTCAAGATGGTAACAGGAGATTTGTCAATGTTGACTTGGTGATTGGATGAGTGACTTTTTGTCTTTGTCCTGTAATTGTGGATGAGATGGGGAATCAGCTGATAGTTTGAACCCCCTGTGATGTTCACTTCCTCAAGTACCAAGGATATTTCGCCTCAGGGCCAGCTCTCCCTTCCCTGGTGATTCTTATTCCCCTCACACTTCCAAAAGCAGAAAAGGAAGAATCTGTTCCTGCTCAGCCTAACCTTGCTGACCGGCTGGGTAGAGTTACACTCCAGCCTTTCTGCTTTCAGAACTTTGTGTATTTTTGTCAAACACATTCTCACTGCTTCTGAGTAATCACATTGCAATTCATCAGCGTCTTATTTTTGTTTAGATTGTATAGGATCATCCAAAATGGGGGGGGGGTGGTGAAGTGGGAGGGGGGGGGGGGTGTGGGGGAGGTGCGTGGTTAGGGAAACACTGGTCAATCTAAAGCTGCAGTGAGCTGGATGTGGGGTTTACCTAGCACAGCACCCTGTAACGATACATCGATGCACCCGGCCAAGAAAGTGAGTCTGTTCACCAGAGCTCACATCTGATAAAACCTGTATCCCACATCCAGCAGAACAAACACCCCTTCAAAGTTTTGAGTTATCTGTAATTTCTGAAATGCAGACAGCTGTTATGCAGATAACTTTATGCCTGGACAGCTGTTGTAAAATTCATACACAGTCACATGCAGTCACCCATGGTTACACACAGATACACACAGTCACACACAGTTACACACATTGCACACAGTCACACAGTTACAAGTGGTCACACACAAGCACACACAGGTCATATACAGTCACACACAGTCACATGGCTACTTTCAGTTACACACGGTTACACATGGTCACACACAATCACACGTACTCACATGCAGTTATACACAGTCACCCATGGTTACACACAGTCACACACGGTCACAAATGGTCACACACAGTCACACACGGTCACAAACAGTCACACATGGTCAAACATGGTCACACACAGTCACACGGTTACACTCAGTTACACATAGTTACACATGGTTGCATACAGTCACACACAGTCACACGCAGGTCACACACAGGTCACACACAGGTCACACACAGATCACACACAATCGCACAGTTACAAATGGTCACACACATTCACACACAGTCACATGCAGGTCACACACAGGTCACGCACAGGTCACGCACAGGTCATGCACAGGTCACACATACACACAGTCGCACAGTTACAAATGGTCACAGACAGTCACACAGTTACAAATGGTCACAGACAGTCACACAGTCACATGCAGGTCACACACAGTCACACACAGTCACACAGGTCACACACAGTCACACACAGACACACACACAGTCACATAGTCACACACAGGTCACACACAGTCACACATAGTCACACACAGGTCACACACAGTCACACAGGTCACACACAGTCACACACAGGTCACATACAGTCACACATGGTCACACACAGGTCACACACAGTCACACATGTTCACACACAGGTCACACACAGACACACAGTCACACATGGTCACACACAGGTCACACATGGTCACACATACAGGTCACACACAGTCACACATGGTCACACACAGGTCACACACAGGTCACACACAGGTCACACGCAGTCACACATAGTCACACACAGTCACACACAGACACAGTCACACACAGTCAAATGCAGGTCACACACAGTCACACACAGTCACACATGGTCACACACAGTCACACACAGGTCACACACAGGTCACACACGGTCACACAGTCACACACAGGTCACACACAGGTCACACACAGTCATACACAGTCACACACGGTCACACACGGTCACACACACGTCACACACAGTCACACACAGTCACACACAGGTCACACACAGGTCACACACAGTCACACATGGTCACACACAGTCACACACGGTCACACACATGGTCACACACAGTCACACACAGGTCACACACAGTCACACATGGTCACACACAGTCACACACAGGTCACACACAGGTCACACACAGTCACACATGGTCACACACAGTCACACACGGTCACACACATGGTCACACACAGTCACACACAGGTCACACACAGTCACACATGGTCACACACAGTCACACACAGTCACACACAGGTCACACACAGTCACACACAGTCACACATGTTCACACACAGTCACACACAGGTCACACACAGTCACACACAGTCACACACAGTCACACATGGTCACACACAGTCACACACAGGTCACACACAGGTCACACACAGTCACACATGGTCACACACAGTCACACATGGTCACACACAGTCGCACAGTTACACACAGTTACACACAGTTTGAAAATTAAATCTTTCTATGGATCACAGTTACAAAAGTTTAATGAGGAAAATTAATCCTTGAATGTGTTGTCACCTCCCAAATTCAAGCCCATCTTTCCCAGAACTCCATATTTGAATCCCTCCAATCAGGTTCCTGCCCCTGCCACAGGACCGAATCAGCTCCCATCAAAGGCACAAATAACTGTGTCTGTGACAAAGGTAAACTTTCCCTCCTCGTCCTTCTCAACCTGTCTGTGGCCTTTGGCACAACGGACCACACCATCTGCCTCCAGCCCCTCTCCACTGTCGTCTAACTGTGTGGGACTGCTCTCACCTGGTTCCGCTCTTATCTCTCTAATTGCAGCCTGAGAATCACCATCAATGACTTCTCTTCCTGCTTTTGTACTGTTACCTCTGGTGTCCTCAGAGGATCTATCCTTGGTCCCTTCCAATTTCTCATCTACATGCTGCCCCTCAGCAACATCATCCGAAAACATAGCGTTAGTTTTCACATGTACACCGATAACACCCAGCTCTATCAGACCAGCACTTCTCTCAACCCCTCCACTGTTGATAAATTATCAGGCTGCTTATCTGACATCAAATACAAGATAAGGAGAAATTTCCCCCAATCAAACATTGGGAAGATTGAAGCCATTGTTTTCAGCCCCTGATCCAAACTCCATTCCCTAGCTACCAACTCTATCCCTCTCCATGGCAACTGTCTGAGATTAAGCCAGTCTGTTCACAACTTTGGTGTCATATTTGACCCCGAGATGAGTTTCCAGCCTCGGATCGGTGTGCTGGCACTAAGACAGCCTCCTTCACTACATCACTTCATTTCTCCACTGTGTCAGCTCATCCGCTACTGACTCCCCCATGCCTGGCTCCACTGTTCCAACACACTCCTGGCTGGTCGCTCCTTAAATTTGAAGTCATCCAAAACCCTGCTACTACTTTCCTAACTCCCATTCAACCATCACCCCCTTGCTCGCTGACTTATATTGGCTCCTGGTTAACAACACAATTTTATAATTCTCATCAAATCCCTACATGGGCTCACTCCTGACTCTCTCCGTAACCTTCTCAGTTACACACAGTCACACATGGTTGCGCACAGTCACACACAGTCACACAGTTGCACACAGTTACACAGCTACACACAGTTACACACAGCTACACACAGTTACACACAGTCACACACAATTACACACAGTCACGCACAGTTACACAGCTACACACAGTCACACACAATCACACAGTTACACACAGTCACACAGCTACACACAGTTACACACAGTCACACACAGTTACACACGGTCACACACAATCACACACAGTTACACATGGTCACACACAATCACACACAGTTACACACGGTCACACAGCTACACACAGTTACACACGGTCACACACAGTTACACACGGTCACACACAACCACACACAGTTACACACGGTCACACAGCTACACACAGTTACACACGGTCACACACAGTTACACACGGTCACACACAATCACACACAGTTACACACGGTCACACAGTCACACAGCTACACACAGTTACACACGGTCACACACAGTTACACACGGTCACACACAATCACACACAGTTACACACAGTCATACACAGTCACACAGCTAAACACAGTTACACACGGTCACACACAGTTACACACAGTCACACACAATCACACACAGTTACATACAGTCATACACAGTCACACAGCTACACACAGTTACACACGGTCACACAAAGTTACACATGGTCACACACAGTCACACAGCTACACACAGTTACACACGGTCACACACAATCACACACAGTTACACACGGTCACACACAGTTACACACGGTCACACACAATCACACACAGTTACACACAATCACATAAAATCCTTCAGTAGTCATGAGCACACATGAGTGGTATCTGCATGTAAATTAATTCTGGCCTTTTAGGTATCCCTGATGTTAGTCTCTTCACCAGGCCTTCAGCCTGGGCCTTAACTCTGGAATTCCCTCCCTAAACCTCCCTGCCTCTCTTTCCTCATATCAGATGCTCCTTAAAACCCACCTCTTTGACCAAGCTTTTGATCACCTGTCCTAATGCCCCCTTATGTGTTTGGCGCTGTTTCATAACATTCCAGTGAAGTGCCTGAGGATGGATTACTATGTTAAAGGTGCTATGTAAATGCAAGCTGCTGTTGTAGTTCAATGTTTCCAAAATTAGATTAAAAATATAATATATACTTCTAATTGTTGACTAAGGGAAAGTGATAGGAAAATAGAAACAGCAGGAGGCCATTCAGCCCGTCGAACCTGTTCACTCTTTCTATTAGATCATGGCTGATCTGTACCTTAACTCCTTCTAGCCTGTTTTGTTCCATATTCTGCGATGAACCTTACCCAAGGAACATTACTGTTGCCAACTCTGATTGAACATATTCCTGGAGTTATTGTCAATTGATCCTCCTACATCCAACCACCCTTGCCCCCCACAACCCCCTGCCATTGGTCACCTGAAATGTCTAATCTTATGGCACTCTGGCCCACCCTCCACTAACCCTCAATCCTGCTCTCTCCTTACCCACACCCTCACTCCTCCTCAACCGTCAGTCCTGCCCTCCTCTTACCCACACCACCACTCCCCCTCAACCCTCAATCCTGCTCTCTCCTTACCCACACCCCCACCCTCCCCTAACCCCCAGTCCTGCCCTCCACTTACCCACACCCCCATCCTCCCCTAACCCCCAGTCCTGCCCTCCACTTACCCACACCCTCACTCCCTCTCAACCCTCAGTCCCACTCTCTTCTTACCCACACCCTCGCTCTCCCTCAACCCTCAGTCCTGCCCTCCACTGACCCCCACAGCCGTACCCCTCAACCCTGAGTC